>JACXIL010005310.1:0-16832 GCA_014737365.1 Bombus soroeensis
GCTCTAAAAAGTCAACAGAATTGATGCCGCCACCTAAATTACCTATATCCTCTAACACGACGGCATATATACCAAATATAACTGATAGTGACAAAGAAAATAAAACTGAAAAAAATAGAGACATTGAGAAGAACGTAGAACAAAGCAATACAAATAAAAAGAGTCAAAGTGAAAAGAAGTGGGTTTTAACTGATTTTGATATTGGACGACCATTGGGAAAAGGAAAATTTGGAAATGTTTATCTAGCTAGAGAGAAGAAATCAAAATTCATCATTGCTATGAAAGTATTATTTAAAGCACAAATACAGAAAGCTGATGTGGAACATCAAGTTAGGAGGGAAATAGAAATTCAAACACATTTAAGGTAAAAAATTTTTATATTTATGGTAAAAAGAAAATATTGACTGTTATCATAAAAACTTCTATATCTTAAAATTTATTTAAATTTACATTTGATTGTTCCATTAACTTTTGCTACAATATAAATAATATCTTTTATAAGATGAATTAGAGTAAATGTACCATTCTTATTTTTCATATAGGCATCCAAATATCTTAAAAATGTATGGATATTTTCATGATGATAAAAGGGTATATTTAATTTTGGAATATGCCCCAAATGGAGAATTATTTAAAGAATTGAATGCACAACCAGAGAAACGTTTTGATGAAATTAGAACAGCAACATACGTATCTCAATTAGCAGATGCTTTAAAATATTGTCATAGTAAAAAGGTGATACATCGTGATATCAAGCCTGAAAATTTATTACTTGGTATAAAGGGTGAATTAAAAATGGCAGATTTTGGATGGTCTGTCCATGCACCCTCATCTAGGAGAAATACTTTATGTGGTACTTTAGATTATTTACCACCAGAAATGGTTGTTGGAAAAACACATGATCATACTGTAGACTTATGGGGACTTGGTGTGCTTTGTTATGAATGTTTAGTTGGTAAACCTCCTTTTTTAGCTGAAACTTATGATGAAACATATATAAAAATCAAGAAAGCTCAATATAAATTTCCAAACTTTATTAGTGAAGGTGCAAAAAATTTAATATCTAAGGTGAGCTGTTATTTTATGTTTATAAGATAAAAAAGTGCATTACTAACTAAACTAAATAATTAAAAAGTTTGACTACTATATGAAAATAATAATAAGTGATAACTTTTCATTTTTATATTCTAGCTATTAGTAGTTGATGCAAATCATAGATTACCTTTAGAAGATGTTTTAAGACATCCTTGGATTGTGCAAAATCGAACAACAGAACCACATGTACCACAATGAAGTTGTTAAGTTAATAAGTTTTATATTTTGTCTTATAAAACAGTTATATTTCATTAAAAAATATTTTTTAGCAAGAAATCTATTTTAGATATTTTTTTATATTATACCTAATATTGTTATCTTATACGTAAATTAAAGTATTATATAATTTGAAACAGTATACTACATGTTTTTTAAGACGTATATTCTATTAATAACTTAATTACAACATAATTTTAATGTAATCAATTATCGGAGTTTATTTCAGTTTTCTTAAGTCGAATTTACATTGTTATGTTTATTAACATCGTTGTTAAATACTGCTTTCATCTTTGCTTTCTTCCGCGTATAAAATGAGGATGAAAAGTGTTTATCCGCCGTGTTCCTTTAAAGTGAAACAGTTTAAATTCGGCTCTAATTTTTGAAGTTTAACTTATTATATCTATATCAGACTGAAAAACAAGTGATATTATAACAATGAATTATAAGTAATAATTTGGAATAAAAAAATGTAATGTATAAGAAAATTATGTATATATTAAGCATTTTAATATTATTGGAATATTTGTAGGTAGTAAATTTACTTGAATGTCTTTTATAAATACGATGTGTTTTTATATATACACATATCGTGTATAATAAGAAAGTGTATATTAAGAAATAAAATCACAATTAGTTATTTTTGTAGACAAATAAATGGAATAAGTAATTATAAAAAGCTTTATTTATTGACAAAAATTGAATCATAAATTTTTTTTAATAGTTCTTGTATACATAGTAAGCTTATTATTATTTTCATTATTCAAAAATATGTCGAACATAAATTTGATTTGTTTTATAAAAATGTTATTAACATTTCTATATTGCATATATTCTACACTTAAAAAATAAAGAACATCGTCAGTTTTTATTTCGAAACAGTAAATTAAGATCTAATATATTACATTTACATCTTCGATCGACAGAGATGAACAATAGAATGCCTCAACTACAAAAATGAGGCTAAAGCATACAATATGTATTTTTTGCGTGAAATTCAATGTCATCTGCTTAAAAGTACTTTGTTACTTACGTTTCCATAGGTTCCATGACTACATCTACTATAGGTGTATCTGTTGGAGTTTCCATAGGTGTATCATCGGATTTCTTTTTAATAGAATACAATTTCTTTAATTTCTCATAGTGTTTGATATCCTATAAGTTATACATGTATTGTTGTTATGCAATTAATCTATATTTATAAAAATGAATGTTTATTTTTTATTAATGAAACAAATGTGTTTACCTTCTCTTGTACGGACGGTCTTATTTTATCAAATGCAACTACAAAATGTCGCATAGAGATTTCTGGTTGTCCTGAATAATGCATATCCATTAATTCTCTTAATGCTTCTATTCCAGCTTCTCTGATTAAAGCTGCTAAGTCGGCTCCAGTATAACCATCACATTTACTATTATATCCTATTTCTTCAAGATTTACATCTGCAGCTAATTTTGGTTTGGTTGCATTCTATAAATATATATTTATTTCTAAAGGAAACAAATTTTTTCAAAATGTTTTTTGAAAACAAAAACGTTACCTTTGTTAGTGCTCTTAAGATGTCAACACGATCTGCTGAGGTAGGCAAATCAACGTATAAAATCTTATCTAATCTTCCTGGTCTTAATACTGCTGGATCTATAATATCAGGACGATTGCTCGCAGCCATTAAAAATACTCCTTGTCGTCCTTCTACTCCATCCATTTCAGTCAACATTTGATTTACAACACGTGAAGTAGCAGAATTATCACCTTCTGATCGTCTAGGACATAATGCGTCCAATTCGTCAAAAAATATAACGCACGGAGCAGAATTTCTAGCTCTAATAAAACATTGTCGAACTGCTTTTTCACTTTCACCGACATACTGAAATAATAAAAATAAAATATTTAATAATTGCATTTTATAATATTTATTATAATCATCTAAATTATTACCATATTTAAAAGCTCTGGTCCTTTAACAGAAATAAAATTAATACCAGCCTCATTTGCAATAGCTTTAGCTAGTAATGTTTTCCCACAACCAGGTGGACCACATAATAATACTCCAGTTGGTGCTGTTAATCCTAGCGCTATAAAGTGTTCGGAATGTCGAATTGGAGCCTAGAAAATTAAACAAAAAAAAAGATATTTTATATCTTTTAAATATGTATCAAATTATTCCAATATTTGTAATTAAGCCAATATAAATATACTTACCAGTATAGCCATTTGCAATTCTTCTCTAATATCTCGTAAGGAACCGACATCATCCCATGTAACATCAGGTACTGTTGCAAAACCTTCTCTTTTGGCTGATGGCTGAATTATATGAACAGCAGTTTCAAAGTCATTGTGTTCAATACATAAATTTGATAGTCTTTCTGAAGGAAGTGGTGGATCATTACGCAACCAAGTAAGTAATCCTGTTAAATCTGGAGATTTGGAATTTTCTTGTATTACATCCATTTCCAAAGTTGCTTGAAGACTCTCTGCATTACTTGTTTTATTTAATTTAGGAACATTATTTTGATTTGAGGTAGATGGTTCAATGGTTACTTCTTCGACTAAATTACTAGAATTTTCAAAACTTTCAGTTTTTTTTTCAATAACAGTACTATCTTCTGGAATTTCTGAAGATTTATTATCTGGAACCGACTTCAAGTCTTCAAGTATTCTAATAAGAACATAAGAACATAGGAAAATATAATTGTCCATATTAAATAAATTAATTTTAAAATACTGATTAAATATTTAAACAGTTACCTGTCCATAGCTGCCATAGCTGCTTCTCTAATTAATGCAACTAAATCAGCTCCAACAAAACCTGGTGTAAGTGAAGCTATCGTGGATAAACTAACATTTGGAGCAAGTGCTACCTTTTCTGTGTGCACAGCTAAAATCTTTGCTCTTGCATCTCTATCTGGTATACCCAGACACACTTCGTGATCAAATCGGCCAGCTCTCCTTAATGCAGGGTCCAATGAATCAGGTCGATTTGTTGCTCCAAGTACTAATACCCTAGTACCATTTTCTTTCAAACTTAGTTCTGTTTAATAAAATATTTTCTACTTGAGAAATTATTTTAAAATTAATGTAATTTACTGTAGTTTGACTGTAATAGTAAATTACCATCCAAACATGATAACAGTTGTGCAACAATTCTTCTCTCCATTTCTCTTTGAGCTGTGGCTCTATGTGGTGCTACAGCATCTATTTCGTCTAAAAAAATTACACAAGGTGCTATTGCAAGTGCCTGTTCAAATAATTCTCGAATTCTTGCTTCGCTTTCGCCTGATACTCCTGCTACCAGTTCAGGTGCTGCTACTTTCAATAATGGTATATCTAACTCCTAGTTTTCAAAAATATTAAATAAATAGTCAAATAAAAAATAGACCAACTATTGACACTAAAATAATATCTTACTCCTGCAATAGCATATGCTAATAAAGTCTTTCCACATCCAGGTGGACCATGAAGTAAAAATCCTCTTGGTGGAGATATACCAAGTTGCTTGAAGATTTCTGGATGTTTCATATGTGCAAGTAATTTACATACAGTTTTTAAAGCTTTATCATTTCCTCCTATGTCAGCAAATGTGACTTTGGATTCAGAAATTGGTATCCCTTTGACTTTTTTTATGTACATGAATTGACTACTATCAACATCTTTATCGCGTTGTCGCTTCTTTGCAGATTCTATCATTGTATTTGAGGTTGTTGTAGTGGCTGCTGTGCTCACTGTAGTAGTTTGTTGTATTTCTTTACTAGGCTATAAAAAGTAAATCAGATAATGTCTCTGGTATAACATTATTTTGACATAATAGGCTTCATATATCAATACTATTATTTTGATGTAGATTTCATATTAAATTATATTTGAAGTAGATAATATTTAGCAATAATAAATTTAAGAAATGCAACTGTATTAAAGAAAGCTTTAAACTTACTGTTGTTTGTTGTTTGATTTCTTTAACATGCACAGCTTTTTCTGTACCCAAAGATGGACCTGGTTTCTGTTGATCTTTCTCCACAATCTCGGGTTCATTTATTTTATTTGAATTTGACTCCACTTTGCTTACATCATCATCACTACTAATATCTATAAGTTCCTTATCACTGGAATTTCCATTCTGTTTGTTTTGTGATTTTTTATACATTTTTAAGAGCATTCCATCTAACATAGTATTTTGAGGATCTGACTAAAACCAATATATTTCTTTCAAAATTTACTATATCATACTTAAATATTATATCTATATATACCTCGACATCAACTTCTTCCTCTTCATCTTCATCATCATAAGGGGGCCATTCGCGAGAACAATATTTCTTTGCAAACATTTCTGTAAGTTCATCATATGCTTTACGCACTAATGCCCTAAAGGGACCTCGTTTTTTATTACGGTAATCTCTATATTTCTTTTGTAAAGCATCTGCCATTTCATTAACGTCAATATAGACTTTATTTTCATTTTCATGCATATACTAAAACAATAAAAAAATTAATTATTCAGAAGTACTAAAGTATAAAGTAGAAGATGTACTAACATATTATCTTAAAACAATTAAGAACAAGAATTAATGATTATATTAAGTAATTTTCCACAAAATTAAAAATATTGAAAGACATAAAGATGTTCAAAGTGTGGAATAAAATAAAATTTTATTTAAAAAAGTGACATTATATACAAGTCTTTAACTAGTTTGTATAAAATTATTTATATGTATTACACAGTTATTGCAAATATAATATTTTAAGGTTCAATGCATAAATTTACCACGTAAACTGCAATATAAAAAGTGTTGATTTTAGACACTTGTTAAATTAAAAATTCTAAAAGTTATAAAATAATTCAATCACCGTTTGTACACGTGATATTAGTAATTGATCCCGCAAGTATTTATGAGAAGAATCAATTTTATGTTTATTATTCATAGTTTTTGATTTATAATCTCCACTAGATCCTTGTAATGGAATAATATCAATCGAAGGATTCAATTTTCCAACCTTCTGCATTTTTCTTATGTCAGGCGTTATGAACACTGTTGCAGAAATTAAATGATCACTGAAGTTTTATTTTTACTTCCTTATATGTTCCAACACGTGTTATCATGTACGTATCAACATTCTTTAAACACAAGTGCGTCTTCGATTTTAGGAAACTTCAATACTTTAACTATAACCAACTATAAAGAAAAGAAAAAGAAAGGAGTACATGGATAAAGCGGGAACAATTTCCTTAGTAAATTATTTCACAAAGCTAGAAATAAAAAAGAATAATATATAGAGTGGAATGTATTCAAAGTCAAAGATCATTTCAAACTATTATTACGCTATGAAAAATTATATTATATAGTTTATTAATCTATAGAACATATTTTATAACAAAAATTTTCAGTATTTGTTGATAATATATATTTTACTATTTTTATATATATTTCGCAATTACTTGTAAAAGAAATTTGAACTTATTTAAAGGAATGAATACGAGTTGTATATCTGCATTATCAGAGGTGAATAGAGAGATCGCCGATGCAACGTTAAAAAAAACAGCTGGAAGATCCATACTAAAAATAAGGCCCTCTACCGGCAAACGGTCGAACTATATGCATATTTCTTCCCCTGCTATTGGTGGGAGAAATATGCGTATGCACGGCGAGAGGGGAAATGTACATTCATATCACCGACCAGTGAAAGTTAAGGACGAAAAAGACATAAAAATTGCTTAAAAGTTTAATTAAATATTAGAAGTACATTGATTTTTTTGTATAGATTACAGATCTTGGGAGCAGAAACAACGATCAGGATGCCACAAGCACCCAACAGGAACCAACAGCAACTAGCAGTAACGATCTTCGTGGAAATGATTATATGTTACGATAAAAAATGAAATTATTTGTTGCAAATAAAATGTATAATAAAATAAAACAAAATAAAATAAAATAGAATAGAATAAAATAAAATATAATATAATATCATTTAATATAATATAATATAGTGTAAAATATATTTAGAAAGATTTTCAATAAATCAGAATAGTTTAACGGCATGTTACAGTCTTGTTATTTATCGTTTCCACTATTCAATCGCAAGAAAAAATAATTTTAAAAGGATTTTATACGGAAAAGCTCGCGAAATAGGTTTTGAAAATTCTGAAAAATGATGTCAAATTCCAAGCATGTTCGAAATAGTACCACCTTATTATATTCCCAATACTATACACCAAATTATATTCTCCTGATACAAAATCGAGACCGACGAAAATCTTTTTCGAAAATTCGAAAATTTCAATTTTAAAAAATTCCTGCAATATGACGTCATTTCCAAGAATTAGCGAAATTGTGCCACCTTTTATGCTATTATGTTTTCCTGATACAAAATTGTTCTTTCGACCGACAAATTTTTTTTGACGACAGATTTTCTCAGAGAATGAAGTTGTTTTCAGCAATTTCAAAAGGTTTCAAATATTTCTTATGCTATCTTATCCTCTTAATACTTACTAATTTTTTCGAACCTTTTCGTCATTTTCTACGACTTATTTCTTAAACTTATAGAAATTGGAAAGGATTTGAGGATTGTGATTGTTGAAAAGATTTCAAGCAATTAAAACCATTTACAAAATAAGATTATTGTAGTTATTCAATTTGCAAATTTACAATAATTGTACAATTTTACAATGTTTATAATTTTCTGTATAATAATTTATGTAATTGTGCAGTTTTACAACAACTTGATTTCATTGTTCAATCAATGGAGCTAAAACAACTTCTCGTGCGAAAATAATGATTGGAAAGTTATAAAGGTCGTGGTACGTTGCAGCGTTCTGCCGTTCGTTTTCGAATCGACATTAAGCGTTTGTTTTCGGTCAACTTCGTACAGCCCACGTGGTACAAAATCAAACGCACATTTCCCCTCTCGTTGTGCACACACACATTTCTCCCACCAAAAGAAGAAACCAGTGTATAGTTCGGCCATTCAACCGCTAGAGGCAGTAATTCGTGAAACGTACCTTTGGGAATGGTAGAATACATATCAGTATTGAGAACGTTTCAGTATTTTGTGAAAGCTTTGTAATCATACCGTACACCGTAATACTTTTCAATTAGTTGACGGCACACCATCATGGCGATGGGTTTTGGTTGCGTCTTTGATTTACAGTTAAGAAATTTGTAGTGATGATCTGAATCGCATTTTTTTATAATTGTTATTAACATCTGCAAAATCTTTTATTACTACTTTATTTTAAGTATATTTATATGAATTACAAATTTCATAATGGTAAAGTTAACAGAAGAAATGGTCGTGGCTCGGACGCGAATGTCTGACTTCTCTGCCGTAAAAAAACTTAATTGTTGGTAAGCGTTTATAACGATATTACCCTTCTTAAATAAATTGTTATTTATTCTACTACTATGTAATTAATTTTATGTGTAATTATATTAAAATGACATGTTCACTGTAGTACATGCTTATTTTTTAAGGAGTTCCAGTAGTACGATTTATAGTTGTTTTATGTTCTTATTGGAAAATAGATTACTCCAATAATTATAAATATTTTAGGTTTTGTTATATTTAATAGAATGAAAACATTTCTTAATAATGATAAAAATATAAGAAAGTGCTATTTAATATTTGTGTTTAAAATTGTATAATTTAATTGACTAAAATAAATAAAAATTAATGAAGTTATTATACATGCTTGTATTTAATTTATAATGTTAAACAAATAGTAAACTATTTCGAATTGTCTTTCGTGGAATAATTTTTTTTAAAGAAATATTTATAAATATATAATATACAACTAGATATTTACATAAATTAATTTATTTATATTGTTAACATAGGGGTACAGAATTGACTGATGTAAGCATTTTAAGGAAAATGAAAAATGTGGAAGTACTGTCATTAAGGTAAATAATTAAGATCATAATCTTGAGATTTATATATATATATATATATATACATATAAATTGTGTAGAAATTATTACTTGAAAATTGTTCCATAAGAAGAGTTCATAATAGTAATGATCTCACTTGTTTATAATTTTTAATGCATTCTCTAATGCATTCCTACTATGGAGAGGTTTATATAAACCTCAAGATCGAAAGGCACAACCTACTACTTCAGAAGTTGTTCTACCCACACATTTTGAATTCATTGTAATATATTTCAAAATCCTTGAAGAAAAATAAAACTAATTTGATATGAATACTGGCACATAATGTTTCTTATAATGTATATTAAGAATGACATCAATATTAAAAACTCTACTAGTAATATAACAGCATTTATTACATATCTAATATATAAAATATACAGAATAGAATGTATATATATAAGAATAAAAAAAAAAATAAATATATAAGAATATAACATATAATCTCATTTTCTTAGGTGGTTATACCCACCTTTCTATATGAAACATTTTACCTTAGTGATCCTATGTATTTTAAGCATGTAACTTTCTATGTTCATGTAATCTTATATTACAATTGGGTTTATATATTTTGACTTTATTTTGAAATCCATTTTTATAATTTTCAGCAAAGCTAAGTAATTGTAATATGGCATTAAAAATATAATAAACTTTAATATAAACATAAATAACATTTAACATATTAATATTAATACTATGTTATGTTTTAAAATCTTTTTCATTTGTTTATAGTGTTAACCATATCAACACCCTTGCTGATTTTCAATACTGTTTATGTCTTCAAGAATTATTTGTTAGAAATAATAATATTGAAGATTTGAATGAAGTTTGTTATCTTCAAGGTTTACCAAATTTAAGAAATTTATGGCTTGGTGAAAATCCTTGTGCTGAGAAAGAAGGGTATTGTGTATGGCATTAAAAAACTTATTAATTATCTGAATAGGCTAGTTAAGTAATTCATTTATTTCTAGTTATCGATTAGCAGTTTTAAGAGCTTTACCAAATCTACAAAAGCTTGATGATGAAATAGTATCACCTGAGGAAGTGCAAACTGCATTAACAAGAGGTCGTATTTTAGTCCATCCTCTTGACATGTATGCTTCTCCACCACAATCAGATGCAGTTAGTCCAGAGGTAAAACTATTTATAGAAATAGGCCTTCTTCACACTATACTTGTCTAAATCATTTTTCATTACTTTACTATATAATGTCTTCATTGAAATTTTGGTTTTATTAATGATATATGTTTTGCAAATATTATTAACTAAATCTACCATTAAATTTTAATTTATTTTTTTGTTTAACCCTATCATAATGATTTCATAAAAATAGAATGTTATGATATGTTAACACGTTTTTAACAAAGTCTTAACATTTGAATAACATTTACACAATTAGGATATTACTACTGAGTATATTGAAGAAACTGAAGTGATTCGACATCGAAGATATAGTTCCTCAAGTGATCAGGTAATATAAAATTCAAGCTGTATCAATTGTTTTTATAATAATTTCATTTATAATAATTTTATAAACCTTTTATGATAATTTTGTTATAAAAATTACATGTTATATTGTGTTCTCATTATGCTGTGACGTATATAAATATACGTATATTTATTTAATGTACAGGTATAATTTGTTATAAGACTTATAAAACTACTTGTTCACAGAGAAGTTTTGAAGAAACACAGCATGCTCAAGAAGAGTACCATGATCCAGATCATAGAAATGCAAATTATAATGCATCACCATCACATCATTATTCTCAAAATAATCAATATACGTATGAGGTAAGTCAATTGTATGTTTATTTTGCATGTAAAAGGATTTATACTAATATGTTTATATGTGTAGTGAAAATATGAAAGAAAATAATTATTCTATATATTAAAGTTCTCAATAAATTGATTTTATTTTAGTACTAAACTTAGAAATATAATTAATTTTCCATCTTAGTAACATTGTTGAGCAATATATCTAAATTAATATTTAACGAATAAGCATGATTTTATTATTGCTCCTTTTGTCTGCAATCATATACTGACAGCAACAGAATGGACAGTCAAAGAATCAAAGCAAAGATGACACTATACGTACAGAGTCGCGCAACATCAGTGAAAACGTGGCCACTAACACTATTGAAATGATCAAGGTATATCTCATAGATTGCACAATGTTTGTGCAAAGTAGTAATTTACTTCTAGTGTTACCTTGATAGTTCTAGTGTTCATTAGTTAAACTTATGTGTTACTTACAATTTATCTCTTAGTGATATTGTTAATTTTAAGTGGTTTTCCTTAATCAATAAACAATATGAATCAAGTATAATATATTTTGTATATTTAATCATATGTAATATATTTATAATCATATGTAATATATCTAATATTTCTATTTGTATTAATATGAAGAATAATTTCAAAAACAGAAATCATTTGTGATTTAAAAAAAAAGACCATAAATTTTATTACGTTTTGTGATGATATTTAAACATTTTTGTATTTGGCATTAACTTTTACAATAGCTTTAATTTACAGAAATAGCTTACATTCCAGTTTAAGATAAGTAGTTATAATGAATGGTTCACTGAAGCATGGACCACCCAATTATCAATTTTATTAACAAATACAAACTAATCATTAAGTTAAATTAATTTTATTATATTTTATAAATCTTAGGAATATTAGATATAAATGCACTACAAATACTTTTTGAATTATAATTATTTTTAGGATTATGATGACCGACCAGCAATTTCTAGACATAATGGAGATTATGATGACAGAAGATCTTATGCAGAATATAGTAATAATGATATACCACAACGAACATACGCACCAACATCTCCAAGGACACAATACTCTACAAATGAAATTATAGATGAAAGACGCGCAGATAGAAATAGTTATGATTATGATAATAGACTGAAATCTGAATATAAAGAACATCATGACCATAGAATTAAAGATTATGAAGAGCAACATCAACCATCATCTCAGCCTAGACGAATGGCAATTCATCATAATGTAGAGAGGGTTAGAATTAAAAATTAATGTTAATTTGACACATGTTGACTCTCTTTCTAGCTAAAATAATGAACAAAATGGAATTTTTCAACATTACAGGAAGATTTAAACCAAGTGCCTGGATGGGTAAGACATTCAGATAAGGAGAAGTGTAGATCACAGTTTCACTATCATAGGAGGCCTGTTACAAGAGTATGTTTCATGTGTTTTTATACAAATCTAGAAATATGGAACAAAAATAACATAAAATATTGTGATTTTAGAATTCCAACATTTTATCAGCTGTTTTATGCTTAGTTAAAGAGCTTGACTACCCGAGTTTGGAAGTGGTAGAAATGGCAGTTAGAAATCGAATGGATGAATTAGAAGAATGATGTTTCTGACGCCGTCCCCAAAATACTCAGGGGACGGTTACCTTCTCTCATATGGATAATGTTTCTTCAATTCCAAGTCCTGAATTTTCGGATTCTCTTGATAGTATGGTAATTCCTTGCCAGTGTATTGATAACGATGCAAACTGTAATCTTGATCATCCTACATATGATCGGCATTTGATCGATGATAACGCTGATAAACGTCAAATTCGTCGTAATGGTTATGTGGAAACTTGTTCAATGCGAAGTCCCAAAAGTATATCTGTTAATCCGAATTCAAAATATTTTGGAAATAATCAGAACGCATATAAACTTAGGGACTCTGTACCAGATAATTTAATGTCAGTAGTTGGTAACTGTGAAGAAAGGAAAACCAATGATGTTAGAAGAGTGGCAAGTAGTGACAGCATCCCCTGCAGTAACTTTAATGGTTTAGCTCTAAGTCCAGGATGCAGGGTTTTGAGTCAGGATTGTGTAAGAAGATCAAAAAGTCCCGATGTTAGAAACACAATTGTCCCTCTTCGCTACATTCAATCAGCAAAAGGTACTTGGACATATAATTTGTAAGTTAAATTGCAAGTAATATTAATACTCTCTCGAAATAATAATAATTTCTCTTAGAAATGTATTTCGAGAAATTCCTAAACACTATTAAGATAATCATTGCATAATTAAAAAGAAATGGCATAATTTTGTCCTGTTTCTGAAGAGAATATATATATAAATATAAAATTAGAAACAATTGTGATATTTCTCCAAGGAGTAAAAAATAAAATTTTATCTCAATTATTTCGATGTAATATACAATGTATGAGTATACTCAAAATGACACGTTTATGTATTTTAAGTGAATAATGCAAAAATCAGAAATAATGAATTTTGCATTGTTTAGAATAAATTTAATATTTTATTGCATTAATAAGGTATTGAATGCAATGTCTTTTAACGTTACATTAATTTCGGTATAATGTTGTTTATAATTTTCACAAATATAAATAGAGTTGTGTTTTTAAATAGCCAAACATAGCTTTTTATAGTAGTTTGTTTAAAATATTGCAGAACTGTTACATATTTTCAAAGAGTTTCTATAAATTACGACGTGATACAATGTACTTAAATTACAATTTGTATATAAAGCATATAATCAAAGATGAATTTATGTCGAATTAGATATTTAAAAACAAAATATTAGATAATTTTAAGTTAAGCAAGACATTCTACTTATGTTTAATACCTCTAAAAATTGAATCTTCGCAATATACAATAATTTATAAAACAAAAAGTAACATAATTGCATATAGACTTATACAAGATATGTATTTGCAAATTTTTGAGCAGTAACCGTGATAATTTTTTAAATGCTATTAAGTACCACAGAAGACCATAATAAAACTTTATATACTGCTGTAGTTTCTTTACTTTCATTATTGTTTCTATTGACAAATTTATGTGTGCATTAACAGAATATAGATGCAATAAAAATTTTATTGATATTAATTGAATTGTAAGCAGAATTGTATTTATGACATAAGTAGCATAATGTGAAAATAAGATATATGGAGATTGATTCTGTGCAACAACACATACTACAGATTAATATTAGACTGATAAATATGTATGGCATATTTTTTGGAATGATGTCTTCATATGTTATAAGTGGATAAACGATATAAAAACTGAAAAAACAGGGCTACTAAATTCTTTCTACAATGTAAACCGTTCCACGTAACTAAGCCAATTTTGAACTTAGATTTAAGATACTTTATAAAAATGCGGAACAAAATATTTTTTGTTATATATAACCGTCCACTTATATTATTTTATAAATAATTAATGTTATTGTTAATTAGTATTGTTAAAAGAATGATTATTATAATTAGTTGTCTAATATCTGTTAAGTGCAAAAAGCAGATGTTAAATGTTCTTTTCTTTTTTAACTTAAAACATGTTTTGAGATGAATTATATATAATAAAACCAACAGTTATAACACACGTCTTTTATTACTGTCAAAGTTTTAAATTGGAAGGAAAAATTTAACATTGCTACTTAGTAATTCGTTATTCGATAAATATTAAGTTTTTTTTAAGAGAACCAGTTATTTATTATAACAAATTTTCTTAATCAATATATACAGTTATAATTAACTTATTGCAGTTAAAATATTAATGTTTTACAAAATAAATTAGTTACGAAGATAACTATGTATTGATTTTTGCACAATCATTTCTTCATTTAGTTACTAAATGGATTGAAATATACAATTTGAAGCAAAATGCAATATACTTGCTCCTAAAAGAATAACTGTTCACAACTATGAAATAGAAAATATCGCGCAGTCTCATTTAAATACATTACGTCCATTAATTTTATGTACATTTCTGTCGCTAAGACGACGCTATCCGTAAACTACGTGTAAATACTAAAATCATAAAAGTACTCTATTTTTGTAAGTGGAAGTGAAAGTAAGAAAAAAATGTCATTATATGCAACACCAATACTTTATTTAAACATGGGTGGTGAAATGTTATATGTTTTGCGACAAAGACTGAAGGCACAAAGGATAAGTGTTGATAAAACTATACAAGGCTAGTTTAATACTATACAAAAAAGTATACATTGTGTGCTGCTAATTTATATTAGATACTTGTATATCTTTTTATATATTTTGATTAATTTTAAAATGTCTTTTTCTATTTATATACAGTGTTAGACGAAGTAACTGCTGCTTTACTTAATCCTAAAATGCTGTCTTCCGTATTTGAGGAAAAATCTTTGACTAAGATATCTCTTTTACGACCTACTTTAGAATGTGTTGTATTATCATCAATAATGAAACTTGATAAAAGTAGTATGAATAAACTGTTTGATCTAATGATCATGATGGTTAAATATCAGTTAACTGCAGTTACTGGTCCTGTAGAAGTTGTATTGTTAACATTAAACCATACAGATTCAATGCGTGACATGGTTAGCAATCCAAATGCTCAACAATGTATTGGATTAGTACACCAAATGGTAACCGATGTAAGCATTTTACTCATTGACTAAATTATTGATTTATGTCGAATTTCTAAAAATGATTTACTGATGATTCTAGTTTTATGGTACATTAACTTTTGAAGAAGTTTGGAATGCCAGAAATGATTGTTTGAGAGAATTAGAGTATTATTGCGTGAAAGTATCTATACTTCTTAGACTTGGATTACAAAATGATGATGGTAGCTTTAATTCAATGTACCATAAATACAATGAAAAATATGAAGAAAATAAAACTCGCCTTTCTGGTACAAAATTATGTGATATAGATTTGAAAACTTACTGTGATGGTTCTTTTAATCTTTTCGGTGAACGAGGTACAATACTGGGCAAAAATATGTAAGTGTCAAATATGAAATTACCAAATTTTTCAAAGATAGAAAATATAAGAAACACATTATATAGGTATTCGATGTTGTATGGCATATCAAAACTAACTTCTGAACACGAAAATCATAATTATGTTAAAGAATGTGGTACAAAAGCAGAACTTGGTATG
Source organism: Bombus soroeensis (assembly GCA_014737365.1). NCBI lineage: Eukaryota > Metazoa > Arthropoda > Insecta > Hymenoptera > Apidae > Bombus > Bombus soroeensis. Next base: position 16,175 of record JACXIL010005310.1, read on the forward strand.
TTAGCTGTTCAACTGGGAACTGAAGAAACTTTGTACAAACGACCTTTTACTTTGAATTTATTTTCAAATGAAGATAATGATAATACAAATATAGAATGCGAGTCCGATTCTAAGGAGGGCAGTCAGAATGACGTTACAGTTACAAAATATGAAAAAACAAAATTTAATGAAGATTATAAAACAAAGCTTGATATCATACGTGCAGATCTTTTTAAAGATGATCATGAAGACATAAAATACAGCATGAATTTGTTAGAACTTTTAGATAAAACAGAATAATTTTATTTAAACTTACTTTTTCGATTATAGCAATATTCCAGTTTGTGTAATATATAAAAGATCGTACTTTTATAAACATTTTATATTATGAATTATAATTAACATTATTATGCATTAAAATTTTATTTAAAAGTGCACTACAAAATATGTATCACGTAAACATTAAATTAATGTCTCTTGCACAATAATAAATACAATTATTTTTAGTTCATATAAAAAGTACTAAAGATAGAAGAAATGCAATGTTCTCAAAACTAAGTTATAATCCAAAAGAGAGTTTACTTTATAGCTTAGTCATATCCAAAATATATTTCACTCCAGTTCGACCATCAGTATGGAGTGCATTAATAACAGCTTCTTGATACTGACAAAATGGAAC
>JACXIL010005311.1:0-17139 GCA_014737365.1 Bombus soroeensis
TCAGATCGAATTCTGATTTCTCGGCTGTTTTGTTTTTCTGGTGTAACGCTTACATTAGGATTTTTGGGAGTTGATCCCTCCTCTTCTTTTTCAGGCTGCGCTGTCAGGGGTGCCCGTGTTCCGTATGCGTTATATACGCGAGTGAAGTTCTCTCTGTATCAGATCGAATTCTGATTTCTCGGCTGTTTTGTTTTTCTGGCGTAACGCTTACATTAGGATTTTTGGGAGTTGATCCCTCCTCTTCTTTTTCAGGCTGCGCTGTCAGGGGTGCCCGTGTTCCGTATGCGTTATATACGCGAGTGAAGTTTTCGGAAAAAGAAATTACACAATACATGTACACAACCACTTTACTATGACCAACGGTGTTCTGCTTCGGTGAGCAGCGCTCAGTCGTGTCGATCCGGTTCTTAGGGCTAGAAAGGTTAACGCACTGGCGCACTAAGTCTGGCGGCGTATCGCTTTAGCTTCTTATCGAGGTCCGCATCGTAAAGTTTACAACTGGGGTGGTATGAAATTCAGACTTTGCCAAAGAAAGGCAGATGTGTTGTCCGAGTTATAAACGGATGGCCATTCCAAATCCCGAACAAGCAATATGTTGCAGCATAATTCACTCATGTATTTTAAGTAATTTATAATTACATTAATTTACCATACTTGTTGTTGATAGATCGCATTCTTCTGTTTGTTTTTATATGTCAAGTGGTAAGTATTGTAACAGCTCGTTTGCCCTTCCAAGGCAGTAACCACGTGTGTTTAGATTTTTAAGTAACAATATGTAGCGGTACACGAGTCGGAGGACGATGCGCATCGAGAGAGACGCATGTTGTTGTTTTGCCGTGAGAGATTGACATGGTCTTGACGTATAATAAACGTAGTAATAAACAAATTCCGGACTAAGCAATATAGCCGCTACGCGCAACCGTCAACCGAAGTCGAATTTAAAATTTCCGCTACTCCCCCGACCAGTATAAAAAAAGAGACCGCGAACATAAGCAGTCAGTATATACACAATATCGACAAATGTTACGCCGCGTGGGACAATCTGCACGCCATTCCTCGCTGTCGGGCCTTCTAAGACCCACGCACCGTCATTCCGACCCTCGATAAACCTAGGAATCTACCATAAACCGAAACGTTTAACCGAAGTATTTGAACTGTCTACCCGGTCTTAATATCTTCGGCTTATGGATGGTCTTTGGAACAGTCCTTAGGTTTATTACGCGATTGTACAAATTACGGAGAAAGCAGGTATTTATCTAACGGGAAAGCTGGGCTTTTCCCATGAACGATGTCACCCACGAGCCACGTGTGTAGGAGACTTCCTTCTCCTATCTTCATCCATTAATGCTGGCTATAACTAAAGTTAGCCTCACTTTCCTAACGAAAAGTGTGAACAACGAATCCGCGTTTTTAGTTCAAAGGGATACCCCCCACCGAGCTTTCCTCCGTAATCACACGAAAACGAAACTTCACTTATTCTACATCCTTAGAATAGTCAACAAGTCGCGACTGTTCTCTCTCAAGCTCTAGAACAAGTAAGTCAAATTCTCTTGCTCGGTTCGCATCCGTCAATCACTCTGTATCTTACATAACGTCTTATCCATATTGTATATAAAGTTGTTGGAAGTACATACATTTTATATCCTTTGATATAACGCGGTGTTATATCGAAACAATCGCCCCAGTTATCTTAACGGAAATCAGGGGATCGATCAACTCGTGGTGTCGATTATTATAATCGTAGCGGAAATTTACGATTTCCATTGACGTGATATCTCGCGAACGCGTCTCCCCGTGACTGGTCGAAAGTACAACGAGTTATTCATCAGTAATCAGTTGTTTGAGTTTTCACGAGTTTTACGAGGTATACGAGTTGTACGAATTATCGATTAATATCTACGAGCGATTATCCACTGTCTTTGCGAATACGTTTATACGAGCGACTTTGGACATTGTCTATATTTATTTATCTAATTTATTTCAAATAAATTTATAGTGGACTTTGTTGTTGTAACCGTCGAATATATTTAAAATGTGAAATAAATTAATAAATATAAATAATGTCGTGCTCTTGAGAAAGGTTTACCGCTGTCCAGATAAGAAGTTTCCCATCGCAGTCGCAGAAGAAACAACAGCGAATTTACGGAAAATCTACATAGAATGAATTTGCGGTAATAACCTGCTAAACCTAAGAATGATTTCACGTCCGTGGCATTGCGGGGTAATCGAAAGTTTTTTTTACAACGTCTTATTTCTTAGGGTTTGGTTTAACTTCTTCGGCTGAAACTACATGGCCTAAGTATTTTATTTCCGGTTTTACGAATTCGCACTTATCCGGTTGTAACTCAAGTCCCAATTCTCCGAGTCTCTGGAATACTATCGTGAGGTCTTCGTTATGTTCTTGAATCGTTTTGCCGAATGTCACTATGTCGTCCATATAAAAAAAGCAATATTTTCCTACAAGTCCAGTTAAGGCTCTGTCCATTAATCTTTAGAAGGTAGGGGGCGCGTTTTTAAGTCCAAATGGCATTCGATTGAATTGAAAGTGCGCCCTTGCGGTGTCGGGAAAGCGGTATATTTCTTAGATTTTTCCTCCATTGGAATTCGATGGAATGCTGAAGATAAATCAAGTGCCGAAAAGAATTTTGCGTTTCCGAGTTGTGTTAAAATATCGTCTATATCAGGTAAAGGGTAAGCGCCTTGTCCTGTGAGTTCGTTTAATTTCCTAAAGTCCATAACTACCCTCCATTTCTGTTTTCCGGAGGCGTGTAATTTTTTCGGAACTACCCATACCGGAGAGTTATAAGGGTTAATTTAGTACAGGGCAAAAGATCGGTTTCTAAATTAGAGATGTCAATGTAATGAAGAATAAGCTTTTCGATGGATTCAAGGATTGGTTTTTCAATGTGATCTGTTCTCACTAGGCTTTTTAGTTTTGGTACATTGGAAATATCATAACAATTTTGTATATTGTTAGAAATTTCAACGTTTTGCTCACCAATGTTGATAAAGCATACTTTGGTTGGTTTGTCTTCCAGATAGATCGTTTGAACACGGTTTTCTCCACGAGTCATGTGTATTGGTTTCTGAAATAAAATGGTTTTGTCGTTTAGTCGGATTTTGTCATAGGATACTGAATAGTTATACTTCGTTTTCGATAATTGGGAAGTTGTTCGGTATTATGTAAAAAATGTGATTTTGTCCAAAAATTTATTTCGTTACGTATTCATTCGTTTCGTATTTGTCTCGCCCCATAGTAAGCGAGTAAGCAATTACTTGACCAATTTTCCCATGATCTGTTCCAGTTTTATTACCTTTAACAATAGGTCTTGCTCCATACAACGACCCTTCATACTGCTCACTTCTTTGATAAAGTCAAAGTCAAAGGGTGGAACATAGCCTCTCTCTTCCACCTCGGGTTGTTCTATGTCGGGGTGGTCAGGTGGGAAGTCTGAAGCTGTTAACCCTGGCAGTTTGCATGCCCTTGCCATATTCCCAGTACGATCGATTACCGTTGGTGCACTTTCGTTGTCTTCGGTAATAATGGAAGCAAAATTATCGGTCGCAAGGGATCCGAAGCCAGTTCGTAGCTCAGCCACGGTTTCCCCGAGTCTCTCGATTTCTGTTGCCCTGTGTCTGTTCACTTCGTCACTTTGCATAGACAAACGTAACATATCCTCCTGTAGGCGGGCAATATTCTCGTTCTGTTTTTCAATATTCTCCTTCTGTTTTTAGATACCGTCCAATATTGCTCGCAATATTGGGTCAGTTGAGGTGGAGGCTTGAGGTTCCTTTGTCTCAGGCATTATTACACTGACTTTGCTACCTTCGGACGAAGATGAGTCTTGGCTACTGAAGCTAGGTTTTCTTTCACGGTAGTGTACAAAGGAATCCAGTTTACCTTGTCGCTCTACTTGGTTCGTGATAGTTATTTAGTTGTTGCGGATGACCGTAGTCCCAAGTAATTCTATCTCCCGTAGATGATGAATGTCTTTTGGTTTCCGAACAAACACTTTTCACTATGCTGACAGGATCGCCAAAATGTCACGCAAAATTAAAGAAAGAAATCGGAGATGAAAATAAAAAGAATTTATTTTCCAACACCTTGTTTACACTAATACAGTTTACTTGCGAGCTCCAGGCGTGACTTTCCAAGACTGAAGCTCTTACAATTGGACTTTCGATCGGATCCGATTCTTTTTCCTTTGTCACCCCTCAATATCCCCACTATCCACGCGTTTGCTAGGCGACCGCGACCGTTGCCACGCACGCCTTCCTCTCGACCATTCGGCGGAAGGACACTTGGGATATTGATGGTTCATTAGGCACTTCGCTTCGGCGATATATAATTGTTGCCGAGTGCCGCCGCATCTTCATCTCCGTCATCGGCCCATCGGCTTTGAAGTGTGCCGGTCGTGACATTGTAACCGTCGAATTTACTTCAAATATATTTGACAGGTTGTAAAGATGTGATCAGGTCCAGAAATGCGTTCTGCAATTAATGTTTTGTATCGAAAACTATTGTAGTATCATGGGCCTGAAGGGTGTAGCGTAAACAAGCGATTGCTGAGATGTAAATAATAAGCAAACGGTTGCTGTGGTACGAATAGAGGACAAGAAACTATTAGGGGATGATAAACGAATTGACAGCAGAACGATTTGAGAAGTCAAAGAGTGCAGACCGTGTTGTCGTTGTCCACGTAGTGCTGTTAACGAGTTGCTAATCAGTTATTTACTTGCTTCTTAATTGTTACGCGTCGTTCTGATTAGTTTACGTTAAACAACCATTGTTTTCCTGTCTAATTATCATCCGTTAATCCTCTTATCGTTAATAAACCAATTATAATAATTCACGATACTACACTATTCATTCTCCCATCGATGAACTTGGTACTTGTCTTGCCGAAATAACCGATGCCGGCCCAAACCATCACACTGCCAAGTTGAATCTTTTTCGTCTAAAAATAGTACCCTTCTCCATTCCTTTTTCCAATGCATTCTTTCTTTTGCAAAGCGTAAACGTTCTACTTTGTGTTTCGTTGTTAACGAAGGTTTCATCTTCGATTGATATTTTTGCAGGATAGTAGAACTCGACGAACACTTGAAACACTGGCACTAACACTACATTTCTCCATCGACGATGACGATCGACCAGCACTTTTTTTTGCCACAATCTTCACAATTTTTTAAGAAGTTGTGTATTACTTTACGATTTCTTCTTATTACTTTCGATATTTTTGCTACCGATAACTGTCGCTGTTTTAGTTTTACAATTTGCTTTTTTTCAGACTCGTTTAATTTTTTCCGCGTCCCATACTTACAAATTTATATAATATATATACTGTAACCTTTACTAGTCGATAGATCATGAACCGCTGAGCAGTTTCGAAACATATTAACAGACCTTAGTTTGGAATAGTTTTTCTTGCTTGCATAAAAACATCTACGGCTTGTTTCCAGCAAGCCGGATATTCTGAGCTCATAATGTTTCGATATTCTACGTTACAGACGAACAACTTTACACGCGTCATTGAGAAATTAAAGATAGCACACCTGAGCTATCTCTTTGACGCGGAGTGTAAGTCATCGGCAGAAGCTATAGACCGTTTACGCGTGCATGTATTGAGATTAAAGAGATTCAGTAAGTCGCTTTACTGTTTCTTGTTGTAAACCGCTTTCTATGAAAAATTCTTTGCTGGCTGTGTGCGAGCCATCGGTCATTACAAAGGATTTATTAGTTAACATGTTCCAGACTATTTTGATTAGATATTTCGGAAAGCATTTCTTAACCATTTTGTGTATAAGACCTAAGATCGATACTGTGTCGAATGCTTTCTCGAGATCTATTAAGCAGACGGCTATTCGTTGCTTTGCGTTGAGAGACCAGCAGATGTTCGACATTAGTTTATTTATTGCGCGCAGTGTGCAATGTTTGTGTCGCAAGTTGAATTGATTTTCTGGGACTGCGCTATTTTTAGTGGAAAAGGAGACTAGGACACTTACAGGTCGTAGGTTTGTGGCTGAGGAGTCGTCTTTATTTTTCTTCGCGATGGCTATTAATTTAGGTGTTTTCTATTTTCTGGGAAAGCACGTGTTATTTAGTGCATTATTAAAGAGAGCACCGTGTAATACCATTTTATTTTGTTGGGTAAGCGTCTGAGCAAAATGTTCGGAATGCTGTGAAAACCGGAGGACTTTTTGTTCTTTAATTTGGAGAAGATTATTTTTAGTTGGTTATAATTTGTAAAGTAGTTTGTTTCTGGTTCTGCTTATTTGGTCTTGTTCGAGATGTTTTCCTTAGAGAATATGGAGACTGTCTTATTTAGCGGTATGTCTTGTTCTATTTGATTTTTGGGTTCGTTTCTTCCGGAGATAATAATTTTGTACGATTGTCCGCGACCCATGTGTTCCTTTTTCCTATTCTAATTTGCATTCAATCGATGTTTGTACGAGTAACTAACTTCTTAGTACATATGTATAATCAATTAGTTATTTAAAAGGCATATCGGTCTCAGACATGGGGTATGACTTGCATACTTGAAACAAGGCTACGACCTGTGAGACTTCCAGTTAAGGAAGTTTCATCTTCCGAGGTACCCCCTCCTAGAAACTTATAAATAAAATTAATACTGAATTGACATTCCCGTCAATACCCCCGTCAATTTAGCCTACTACATGGAGATATAAATAAATAAACAAATAACTACGTAAAATCGTAAATAAGTAAATAAATAAATAACACACAGTGTTAATCATCTAAAAATATATTGCACACCTCTAGGGAGCTCCTTAGGACATTCGTTATTATTGTTTTGATTTCGCTATTATCAAAAGCCAATTCATATAATATTTCTTTTGTTTTCGTAAGATCTCACACTCCTCTGAGCCATACTTTGTTCTTAATTCATTCAGGCACGCTTGGTATTTGTCGCCCTTCTCCTTTTCTGCGTCTCCCCCTCCCCTTCCGCGCCACTTAACCCCCCTTAACCTACCGTCGAGGATAGATGAGAAAATTAGGGCCTATTGTTATAGGCCGCCGATTTTCAACTTTATTTCCTTCCTTCTTAGCTTTAGGTATCAACGTAGTCCTATTTTCCTTCCATGCGGTTGGAAAATAGCAATTTTACCATAATATGTGTATAATTTTGAAATTATTATGGGCAGGCCATGTATTTGAACGCGACTGGGCAAGACGCGAAGAGAGATTGGTCGGTCCCAGGGCCGCCTCTTGTTCGTCGAAAACGATCAGGGATCATATAATTCAGGAGAGTGACAATGAAAGGAGGTTGAAGGAGATTTCGATCCCGATCTCGAAGAAAGTGAGTAGTAAGGAGACGGATTCCACTAGACCAAGGAGAAGGCGTGATAAGAGCCCGATAGGTAAAGAGAAGTTGGGGCAGGGTAGCGAAATGGAGGTCGACTCTCAAGCGGAGTTGACTGGCCATAGCAGTTACCTGACCCCCCTGACACCGAAGGAAGGGGGAACAGGGCCGATAACAGGACTTTGAAATGTGGAGAAGAATCACGGTATCGAGCAAGCGAGGCTCCATCTTGAAGAAGTTAAACATTGAAGGTGTATGAGAGATTAAAAGAGTAAGTGAGTGGATTGATTCCAATTACGATAGGAAGTCGGCCGCCAGGCTCAGATGACCCTGAGGGACCAGAGAGAGGCTAGGCATGATGTTGGGTAGCCATATTGGTGGCCAGACAGACGGAGACGAATCTATAGGTGAAACGCAAGGGGATATCCCCTTTGGAGGAGAAAACGTGAACCACACGAAAAAAAAAACCCAGGAGATACGAGGAAGCCATGCATGTGGAAGTTACGAGAGACAGCGAAGCCGAGTGGACGCCTGTCGAGACACGCAAAAGGTATCGTGGCCGTATGGAGAGCACGACAGGCATGGAGGGGTACGAAGATAGGACCGGGATAAAGGATCGAAAAATGAAGACACTGAGGAGAAGAAACGAGACGATTCTAGTGAAAGTTGGGCAAGACGCCAACTGGATCGACTCCTATATGGAGGTCGTAGAAGCAGAGAGCGCCTTGAAGGAGACGACAGGATTCAGAAAGACGAGGGCCGGTCATATCCCGATTAAGCTCACAAACGACGTAAGGGCGGGTGAGGTTGCGGACAATCTCAAAAAGAGCCATGCGACAAGATACGGAGATTATCTCCTTGGCGAACAGGTAATCGCTTCAGGTCAGAAACATTGATCCAATCGCTACGAGGGTGGAATTAGTGAAAGATATATCACAGGATTAGATACAAAGGACGAGCGTTGGATTGAGGTAAAGTCCTCGAGAATGACACCATGGGGAACACAACAGGCGGTTGCGACATCAACCACATCTCAATCCACATCAGAAACCAGGTCTCACATCGCGGGCATCATGGCAACCAGCTGTCTACACAGCCATACTGCGTACCATCAGTAGCCTTAAGGACATATCATAAATCTCAGGAATTTTCTGGCTATGGTCCTTCAGAGCAAACAAGCATCTTCTATTTCAGGCGTTCTTTACATTTCTGTCCAGTACGGGAAGATACGGAAAAGTTGATTTTTCTCACGTTTCGTTTCATTCGTTAGCAACTTTCTTTCGGGAGCGGCTAAGACCCTTCCTAGTCCACTAACCGTCTTATTATCCAATCCGAAGGAATGTCCATCGTTCTCACTTTCCTAGCCAAAACTGTCCTTAACGAATCAGCTCATCTCGTGTCGTTAGACACATCCATCACTAGCATTTCTTCATCACAACATCGTCACTAGGCTTCTCTTTATTCTCTTTCTTTAGAATACTCAACATCTCTTTAGCCTTAGATCAGGCGCGTACTTAACTTATACATACGCACCAGTGTAACTAGCTTCTATATAAAGTTATTGGGCTAAACTGTGATTTATACGTGTCAATTCAGTGTATATTCAATTGTGATTATTAAGTGGATAATAAAGTATAATGAAAAGAAAGTTAATTGTTGTATTAGGTCTCGACCTTCTTGTTTCTTATAACCTAAGTCTCAAGTTTAAGTGACACGGTCGTGGTGCTGCCCGCGAGTAGTGTATCTAGAGACAGGCTGTCGATCAGAATAAGAACTGGGCTGACAATAGCTTAGGTCTTAGCCAACGTAGTGAGGTGCTTCAGGTGTCATATGCTGGGGCATAACGCTGCCACGGTGTACGGCGGTGAATCCTGGTAAGGAGCTATGCAAAAGGTGTAGGGATAGGGGCCATACCATTAATCAGTGCACCAAGGATCCGAGGTGCGCGAACGGGAATGCCTATCCGTGAATGATAGAAGGGGAGGAAATATACGTACGTCAAGGTAAGAATACTAATTATTAATTTAAATAGGTGCAGACTTGCGCAAGAGCTAATGTACCAGTATGCCTGCGAAGCCAGGGTCGACGTGGTGTTTATCACGGAACCCTATCGTCAGCAGACTTTCTGGAACAACGATGACAAGGCCGATGCGTCGCTCTGGGTAACCCTTTTTAAAGGAAAGCAAGAGGACGAGACCACGCTGGTCACCATGGATGGCATCGTTGGTGTCAATATCGACGGTGTATTTTGCATTGGGGGATATTGCTCCTCTAATGAGCATCGGGTAATTTTACTACTACATACAAGAATTGGACTTGTTGATACAAGTGACCAAGAGGATTTACCTAGCGATGATTATCGTCGGTGACTTGAACTGTAAGGCTACCGCATGGGGTGGAAAGAAGAACGACCGTAGGTGAACCAACCTTTTGAATATGTTGACGAAGGACGATATCTTTCCGATAAAAATGGCATACACTGACTACAGGTTCATTAGGAACGGAGGAACGAGTTTTATTGGTATTGTCAACGTAAAGAGGGGACTGGCGAGGAGGTATGCCGGTGAGTGGATACCGAAAGTCTGGTCGGTATCGGACCACCGCTACGTCCATCATAGTTTTAAAACCAAAATGACGAGGTGTAACGCCAAAAATTTTAAATTGTCGATAAGGGATGCTGACATGGATAAATTTGTTTTGCTGTTTTAGGGAAACTATGAAAAGTTAATTACAGATATTGTGGACGATGAGGAGGCACAGGGTGATCGCTTACAGACTATTCTAGAAGCGACATGTGCCTCTGAATTAAAGAAAGTTTATCCATCGATAGGAAAGAAGTGTGCGAATTATTGGTAGAATGACGAAATTGCTGGCCTAAGGAAAGAAACGATTAGGAGTAGGAGAAAGGGTCTGAGTGCCAGAATTAGAGGCATCAACGACGCAGCTGGACTGAGCGAAGAATTTAAAACTAGTAAGAAGAGGCTGTCGAGAATGATAAATGGAAGTAAGGAGAGATGCTAGAAGGAATTCCATCATGTCTAGGATGGCCCGGAGAGTACAGACGGACGGCCTACATATGAATAGGGCTCGAGCTACAGTTGATGAACTCTTCCTGACGAGGCAAACGAAGAGAAGGCAAGGTTTATTGATGAATTACAAAGGAGCAGAGGAAGAAGGTGACGACTGCAGGATCACGGAGGAAGACCTGATGGATGCCTGTAGGAAGATAAACCCTAACAAGGCGGTTGGTGTAGACGATATGACAGGGTCTGCGTTCAGAGCATTGGTGAAGAGGAGAGCAGAGAAAGTGTTGAGAGTTGAATACCGTGAACGATACGGGCAGATCCCGGTGATATGGAAGTTAGCCAGGGTGGTGCTCATACCTAAACCGGGCAGAGATCTCACGTTAACATCGTCTTTCGATGTTTCCGTGATTTAATCGTCGTCTTTTCGATTTAATGTCACCGATCAGCGTGCTTCCAGCATTTAGTAAAATCTGAGAGCACACGTTTAAGAACCTGATCGAGGAAAGCCTGGGACGGGACCCATTTCATGATGAACAGTATGAGTTAAACATCGTGCGTGAGAAAAAGCAGATTTCCCGTATCTTACCGTAGTGGGTAATAAATATAGGGAAAGCTAAAACGCAGACTGTTCATTTGTTTGGAGGACCTTCGCTAAAAATCCTAAGGTTTATAGCGGGTCCTTAGACTAGCTGAAAAAATGTTCTGTGCGGAATGCCGCGACATCTGGCAATCATCTTACCGAAGGCTAGAGTCTTTGTGCGAACCACGGGACAGAAACCATTGGAAAAGTTTGCTGTCGAGTGCCGCCACATAGCTTTGAACATTTTCCTCGTAGCGCTGTCTTGTTTCGCGTATCTGGTCCTGTTGTTCCCTAACGGAGGCTACGTTTCGTCGTAGGGCATCGTACAGACGTCCATATTCGCTGTTAGGTATACTGCGTATGGCCATTGCGGCTTTACCCGTCATTTTCTCGATCTCGATCATTTCGAGTAAGAGTGGTTGTTCGCTACACATGGCTCGCATTTCACGTAGTTCGCGTATGAACTCTTCTACTCCGATATCGTCTGCGTCGTTTAACTGTGGAATACACGCTATCGCGTCTTTGGCTCGTAAGCTCGGAGAAGCGAATTGCGGTAAACGGTCTTCACAGGAGGGATGGTTGTCTGCTTTTGGCAGAATTGGGGCGGATGGTGGGGGAGTTCTGTCTCTCGCGGTAATAGATTCGTCCATTGTAATGAGGAAGCCTGATTCTGTAGCAGCGTCGTGTCCTATTTTTATTTTAGAGATATTTTTGCCTAGTAGTTTTATTTCTGCTGTACGCCTCTTATTTTCACTGTCGGCTATTCCTCCATGAATACAATCGAACTTGTTTCTTAACAGTTCAAAATCAAATTCATCTTCCCTTCCGTAATCCATTTTTTTAGCATAAGGAGTTAATCCTTGATATGAACGTTCCTCAAGCGCATTTGCAGGGTACGATCCGACGGACAATAAATTAGACTTGACTAAACTTACGGGAGATGCTGAATCTATCACAGCGCTAACGACAACGACCTTCTCCATTATTGCCGCGAATAGTAAAACGGTGTTTTAGGAGGACTTGCACCAACTTGCTCTGTATCGGAAGTCGGTAGAGACTTTTCAATATCCAGGTCAGCTTGTAACAAACGCGCAATTAATTCATCCTTACTACCGGCCATCACCATATCTCATTCGCGTAATAGTTCTTGTAATTGGTAAATCGTTGCTTTTTACAATTTTCCCTTCTGTCCACTCGGCATTTCGATAAAAAACCACTTACATCTACAAAGCTAAACGTCTAACGAAAGGTTCAACACAAAACTTGCACAGTAAGTGAGACGCCAGATTAACTGTACAGATTATTCAGGCAACACACAAATTGTCACCAACTAGGCACAAGCTCTCTCGAAACCGAATCCGGAGGTGGCAATCGATGGCAGTCGCGGTTAAAACTAAAGGTCGCGTACTCCACCAAAATTTCGATCATCCCACTTTTGAATTTGTAGAGAGAGGGCTAAATGGTTTACAAAATAACGAGTCACCTTCATTTATTTAACTCCTTAGGGGGGTATTCTAGTCTAAAAGCATGAATTTTTTTAGGTGCAATAAAAAAACAAACAATATTTTTACTATCCATTTTTTACAAGATATTTATTAATGTTTAAAGAATACATGAAAAAAAGTGAAAACATTAAAAATTCAAAAAGTTACAGACTGATGAAGTGGGTGGTGTCAAATAAATGGCGCGCGAAGTTTGTCACGATTGCAACCCTACTAGTAATCTGAGACAAAAAAAAAGAGAATTATTAATATAGAGGAATACTGCTATCGTACTAACTAACAAAAAGTAAAAAAAAATTTTTTTCGCAAAATTGCGGCCATCTGAAAAGAAGAAAGGTTTTTTCATCATTTTTTTACCTTTCCGAATTTTGTAAGCATTGTAAAAATTGAAAATTTGTTATGATTTTTATTAGTACGATAAAGAAGTATATAGAGAAGGCTCACGCCACATTGCAAGTAAATCAGTTCAGTAGAACTTGAGAAATCATGACAAGAATTTCGAAAAAAGTAGTTTAGAGGAAAACGCGTTTAAAGTTTGGGGTTAAGTTACGCGCAGTATAAGTCATACAATGATACTTTATACGTATTTTCAATCCTGCTCCATACATTAAGCCTTCTTCCACTTCAAAAAAAGCATTTTTCGCACTTGTTTCTTCCAAACGAGCAGTTCTGGCCTCCTTTGAAGCGTCAGATGCACGTATTTCTGAGCGCTTAAACCGCGTTCCTGCGTGAATGTGTTTCGGAGCAAAAGTCCATATCAAAGAATTTAACGATTCGTCTTTATTCTCAGTTTTAGAACCCAAACATCGTTCTAATAAGGTATTTGAAAAGTGTGAGCAACGAATCCGCTTTCTTCGTACTAAAAACACACCCACGCCGAGCTTTCCTACATAATGACATGAGAGCGGACAGGCAGAAAACAGTCTGATCTCAAGTTAATTATAACCAGAGTTGCACGGGCTGATATGATCAATAGTTTTAAATTGCTTTTATAGTAGACTTTAGCAATGGCGAATGGAAAAGTTTTCCACCATTATCCTGCAGCCGTCGTCATCCACGTCACGACCTTTGTTCAGATTCCTAGACCTAGCGTCACTACCTCCCATCGGCCTCGTCAGGAAGAGCTCGTCAATTATATCACGGGCCCTATCCACGCGGAGGCCTTCCGCTCTCGTTCTGCTTGCCATGATAGCCCTGTGCGGCCTCCCCCATGGGTCCCGATCCAGCATTGCACAGAATTCCTTCCAACACCTTTCTTTAGAGATCTTGATCATCCTCCTTCTTCTTCTTGTTGGCCTTAAATTCTTCGCTCAATCTAGCCACCTCATTTGTGTCTCTCATCCAGGCTCTCTGCGCCCTTCTCCTGCACTTCATCGTCATTCTTCTAAAGTTGCGGATTTCGTCACTCCACCAATAGTTGACACATCTGTTCCCTATTGGTGGATAAACCTCTTTCAATTCCAAGGTACGTGTCGTCTCCACTGCCTTCTGCAAACGATCACCATGTGCGTCCTCGTTGCCCTTATTGTCTTCCAATAAATTACTGTAATTCTCGTCAATCGTTAAAAGAAATTTCTCCATGTCAGTGTCCTTTGTTGAGTACTTAAAATTCTCGGTATTACGCCAGGTCCTTGCAGTCTTAAAATTATGTAGAACGTAGCAGTGGTCCGATGCTGACCAGACCTTCGGCATTTTCCCACCGACATACCTCCTCGCCAGTCCCTTGGTCACGCTGATCACGTCAATGAAACTTGTTCCCCCGTTTCTAGAGAACGTGTAATCCGCGCGCGTCATCCAAATTAGTACAATTCCATTCTTCATTATCATATCCAGGAGGCAAGTTCCACTGCGGTCATTCACTCTGCCTCCCCAAGCGGTAGACTTTGAATTGAAGTCGCCGGCGATCATCATCGCTGGGTAACCTCTTAGCTACACGTATCACTGTGTCCAGTTCGTTGACGTAGGAACTGAACTGTTCCATGCTCACATTGCCGAATACATCGTCCACATTGATACCGACGATGCCATCTTTAGCTACCAATGTAGTGTCGTCAGCTCGTTTTCCCTTGAAGAGGGTCACCTATAGCGAAGCGTCACCCTTGTTATCGTCGTACCAGTATGTTTGCTGGCGATATGGCTCCGTAATGAACACTATATCGACTCTGGCTTCGTAGGCATACTGGTACATTAATTCTTGTGCAAGTCTGCACCTGTTCAAATTAATTATTAGTACTTTTATCTTGCACGGACTATGTCGTTCCTCCTTCTATCCTTCACGGCCGGGCATGCCAGGATTCGGTGACATGCCCCAGGTTACTTTTATTTTCATTGGCGCAAATAACGCACCTAGACTATTTGGTGCACTGCTAGTGGTGTGGTCTTTATCACGACACTGTCTGCACAGCCCCTTACCTGGGCTCACCGCCGTATACCTGGCAGCATTATGTCCAAACATGTCGCATGTATAACATCTCACTGTGCTGGGCAAAATCCTAGCCAACCCCTATATCAGCCCTGTTTTAATCCAGATCGGCCTATCGTTGAGTACGATGCTCGCTGGCAGCACAATTACCGCCTACTGCGTTACCCATGGTGTCATCCTTAAGGATCCCGTTGATATATCCTCGATTAATTCTTCTCTCGTAGCTATCGGGTCTATACTTTTAATTTCAAGAGTATCTCTGATAGCCAGGGAAACTATCTCCGTACCCTGCCGCAATGCTTCCTTGACGATGTCAACGACCTCGCCCCTCCGTTACTTTACTGGTGAGCTCGATCAGTATTTGCCCGGCTTGGTTCTCCTCACTGCTGTCGTCTCCTTAAGGGCGCTCTTCGCCTCGACAATCTCCCTGTAGGGGTCGATCCAATTGGCGCCCTGTCCGACCTTAACGAGGATCGCCTCGCTCCCTCTTCTCGGCGTCCTCTCTCTCTGGCTACTCTTACCAGAGTCCTGCCATTAAACCCCTCCGCGCCCGTCGTGCTGTCTATTCGGCTTCGAACTCTGCCTCGACGCGCGTCCATTCAGATTCCTCGTCTCTTAGCACTTTCGCGTACGTCATCTCGTACAGCTTCCTAGGTCTTTTGTTTTAGTTCGTCTTTTTATCATCTAAGGGGGATATCCCTTTACGCTTAGCCAACTGACCAAACTCAGTCTGGTTTGCCACCAATATACTTCGTCGACTGACCTCATTCTGCTCCGTTGGAGTCATCTGCGTCGCGATCCTTCTTCTATCACGACGTTCACCACCCGTCTCTACGTTGGAGTCGATCCACTCCCTTAAGCGTGGGACCCCCTTGTTCAAGGCCGTAATTCTTCTTATCATTCTTTCCATATTAAGAGTTAATGTTTCCAGACTCTTTGTCAGCTCTCTCATCTCGGAGTCCGATTATAGGTCCCCTTCTCTCGTCAGCGGACCCTTCCTCCGCCTTACGATCTCTTCTGCGTCCAGCCTTTACCTTCCATGACGTCATTTTTTCCTCATCCTGCCCTGACTTCTTACGAGAATCGGCCATCCCAATACCACTTCACCCAGAACGCGGGTGAATCGTTATCTCCATCAGTGTCCTATCGACACCATCCCCCCTCCAACACTTTTAATTGGTCTGCGGTCGCACTTACCGAAAGAGAGGCGGCCGTGGGACCTACCATTCTCTCCTCGTTCCTCTCCAAGTCTCTGGATGACCGTCGTGGCGAACCTGGGGAGGCACCACCTGCAACATCGAAAGGCTCCGATGTCCTTTCATCTCCGACATATATATATATATATTTTTTTTTTAAACATTAAAAGCAAATAACAAAACCACTTATTTCAGCCAACTCTCATACCACGTTATTGTCTTGGTGTTCATAAGGAAAGAAATAGATCGATCGTGAAAGAAATCTTATATATGTTATATATCAAAGAAAGAAGAATAACTTCAGTGCCAGTTAATTTCAATAATTTTATAAGATGGCTGAAACGGGGCTGAATGTTATTTGAAGTGGGAGACGGTATTTGTTTCAAGACGGGAGGAATTGTCGTAAGCAAAAAGTATATCTTTAGTGTTTGAATATTGACTTTAGGTATTTATACATGTCCTGTTAAAAAGTACGTAAATAATTACTGAGAAATAGTGATAGTACTGTTCATATTGCAGCCAACGGCCATACCACACAAGGTCCACTGGTTCTCGTCCGATCACCAAAGTTAAGTTGTGTTGGGCATGGATAGTACTTGGATGGGTGACCGCTTGGGAATTCCATGTGCTGTTGGCTTCTTCTTTTTTCTTTTTTTAATCTTTCTTATATTTTCTACATTATTTCAAGATAATTCTTCCATTAGATCTTAATAACTACGAATTTTTTACATTAATTCTCCATAATTTTGTACATTTTTCCATGTTACGTATACTACGAGCATTTCTCATCTTCAAATTTCCTAATGTTTGTGAAAATATTTATTGGACTGTCTTGGAGTTCATAAGGAAAGAAATAGATCGATTGCGAAAGAAATCATAAAATTATTGAAATAAACTGGTATTGAAATTATTCTTCTTTGATATATAAGATGGCTGAAACGAGGGTGAATGTTATTTGAATTGGGAGAAGGTATTTGTTTCAAGATTGGAGGAATTGTCGTAAGCAAAAAGTATATTTTTAGTGTTTGAATATTGATTTTAGGTGCATAGTAGGTAAGAAATGTTTTATTCTTCACTTTTTATTTCTAATA
>JACXIL010005312.1:0-17564 GCA_014737365.1 Bombus soroeensis
TGCTGTGACTCTGATATTCAATTTTCAATTACTCTCCTTACGATTCTTCTATTTAACCATAAAATGATATGCAAATTACACGATGTACTTGTTACGTCTTTGTGCCGTCATCTTCGCGTACATACGCGAAAAATGCCCAATGAAATAATATTCATTTTTTATACGTATATTAATTAGACTTTGCTGCTGTGACTCTGATCTTCAATTTTCAATTACTCTCCTTATGATTCTCCCCTATTTGACCATAAAATGATATGCAAATTACACAAATAATAACGACGTACTTATTACGTCTTTGTGCCGTCATCTTCGCGCACATACGCGAAAAATGCCCAATGAAATAATATTCATTTTTTATACGTATATTAATTAGACTTTGCTGCTGTGACTCTGATATTCAATTTTCAATTACTCTCCTTACGATTCTCCTATTTAACCATAAAATGATATGCAAATTACACAAACAATAACGACGTACTTATTACGTGTTTGTGCCCAATAAAATAGGAAAAATGCTCAATAAAATAATATCAATTTAAATTTCACATGTAACAATTATTTATTTATATATTCCTTCCGTCTTTCGTTTCTTTTTCAGTTATGTTTTCTATAATATTCACCGTGCAATATATTTATTATCAAAACACACAGCGTTATCAAGTACTATCATCGTCGTCACATTAGTAAAACTTTATCGGCGATTTCTATTCGCAAAACACGATAACGTAGACAAAGATAATCCGCATAGTGGAGGAGTACGAGAAAAATATTTTCCATCGGTTATTCTAGAAGTTACATTTTTGCTCGGCTACGTGGGAGGCGTATACCAAGAATAGAGATTAGAACGGTATTCCGATGTTCCAAGCGACGCCACTAACACGATAATTTCTAGCATTCTCGTTTTTCAACCTGACCCACGATCTCTCGTATTTTCTCCTTCATTTGTTGTTACTCGCCAAGTATAATATTAAACATTTTATTCATACGTAGCCATCGTGTAGCTTAGTCGTTGCCTGACGCTCGAAATTTAAATTGTTATATATCTGCGAACGTGTTTCGTGCATACGATGTCCTTTCTTGTACTTTCATTTCTTTCTGTCTTGAAACTGCAATTAACTGACATGCGTGAAATGTCTGGGATAAAAATAACGTTATGTTTTATGCATATAGTTGATGATTTCGCAACACCGTCTAACAATAAATGAATTTCTCTCGTTTTAGAGGGTTTTAAGTGTGTCACGACGAATAATTGATGGTGTTGCTGAAAAGTGCTACAAGCGTAATTTCTTTCCAGAGACAAGCTAAATATATAGAAGGGTGGATGAGAATTTCTTATACATTTTTCTGAAGATTTTACGCATCGGTGTAACGATATATCGCAACGTCTGCAGGCATACAGATATTTTCATTAAAGTTGAAGTTTAATCACATTTTTCTTGGATCAAACATTTAATCGTATTGTTTCTCCCTTGAAGAAACAATTTACTACTGACGTTTATCAATATCATTTGCTAATTTAACGTATTATGAACCTGAGCGATCGATCGAGCAATATTTGCATAATTTTTCTCGTACAGCTTTGAATAAACTAGCTGCTGTTATACGAAAACAATTATTAACACTTACTGCTGAATCTAACACGAACTTTTTCCATACGTGTGCGTACATACTCGCGTGTACGTACATTAATACGTAGTAATGACTTGTAAGATTTCACAAATAATATTAACTGAATCGTGTAAGAGGGCTTAGAAATTATTCTCACGCTGTTTCGTTAAACCTCAGAAATAACAGTTTTCGAGAACAATAAGAACCACGATATTCCACAAACAATTGGCGTAATTGAGCTGCGTATAAAATTGTCCAAAGAGCGACTTTGCACCGACTTAGAACACGCTGATTACACAGATTCGTATCGCTAAACTTTTCCATCTTGTCGCGTGAAATGAAATCATTCTACCGAAAACGAGAATCAAAGAAACGTTAAAATCGCGCGACGACCAGAAAATAAACTAACTAGACGAGGAGGCAAACGAGAGTTTAAACGGAAACAGCGTTTCCTTCTGTGTAATTCCGGCAACTAGCTGCGAAAAGTTAGCGACTCCATCGAGTCTCGTTTCGAAAAGAATAAAAAAGAATAAAAAATAATAAAAAAAGAAAAAAACGAAACACGCACGACTGGTCATGGGAAAAGTTTGCGTCGATTTCGTCTTGGAATCGCGACATTTCGGTTTCAGCATGCGAGTGCACCGAGGAAACTCGTCATCCCTGTGGCGCATGATCGTCGTACCTGCTTGCGGTGAAACGTTATCGTTCCGTGAGTCAACAACGCAGACGAATATCGATTATCCACGATCGGGACTGCCGGTCACGTTTCAATGACGATACGAAAATGGAACGATCGTTCAATAAGGGCCCGTCCACCGTTCTATCGCGAGCTTTGATCGCCGTACGTTTGTCTCTTATGCGACACACGCGTCACGTGCTGTGGCGAATCGTTCGCGTGCGAATCGCGAACCAGATTGCACGAGCCAACTTAGCGTGTTCTATTTTTACGTTCGTCGAAGATTCTTGCCATTGTTAAACGCTTTGACAGTGACGATCGTCGTCGGTGATCTGCTTTTCTTGTCAGATTTTTCAGAACGATCAAGAGTAGATTCTCGTGTAACGAGACTCTACTCTTCTAGAACTTGTCTAGCGACAAAACCAAGCGATTCTGACGAATTGTTTTTGGATTAACCGTTAATTATAGGTATAACAAGCCCCTTTTGGGTGTAAATACGAAGTATAAATTCAAAGTATAAATGTAATTATTTTATTTGGATTATTTGTATTATTCGTTAACTTTTTAAAGCGACGAACACGCAACTAGCCACGTTCGAGTAAATATTTGCCTGGTAAATTTTCAAACACGATTTTCTCGAAACCTAAACCTTAGATCAGAAGATTGTATTCCTTATTTCGTTCTTGTTTCGCTTGTACGTGATATTCGGCCACGCCCTGTATATGTACGTGTGCGTATTTTAGAATCATTTTAATTGCGAAAATATAGAAAAGAATTTAGTCCTGTCGTGCATATACTACGTGTATTCGTCTCTACGTAATTTCACGGATTTGATAGTTTTAGACGATAGTTTCGAGAACTACATTTGGAAAGTTTCGGATGAAATATCCTTTCAGTTAATAGAACCGGAACACTCGGCGTAGATGTTGAAAACCAGGTCGAAAACTTCCATCCCAATAGCCAATTACAGAAAACTAACAACCGTGTTCTAACTTCATCCCTGCGCTCTCTCTTTCTCTCTGTTTCAACGTTGAAGCAAAGTACATCTCTGGCCACTTAATGAAAGCGTACCCTTTCATCGAATGCTATAGATCACAGTTATTAAAAGCTATCCCAATATCGAACCTTTGGCCAAACAAGGTTTTCGATCTAACCACTTCATCAGCCACTTCTTACTTGCTTCTTCCAGTGTTTGTGAAAATGTCAGGGTATAAGTTTTCGTCTAAAATTTCTAATACTTTTACAAGAACAGATTTAAAACCAGATAAATGTTTCTAGCATCGGCGAGCAAATTTTGCGTGCAAATATGAAATTTCGTTTCAGTAGGCGGAATTTAACGAGTTAATTAGAGGATGTTCGATGAGAATTAGTAAAATTAGAATTTCCTCGATAAGATATTTCACGCGATAAGCTTCGATACGGGTGAACTGATAAAGAAAATAGGTGCGTGTGACTTTCAAGCGCACAAAAGCTTCTATTTTTGCTTAGAACTTTTCCAGTTATCGTTCATCACGAGAGATCGATCCAAGTCCAACGTGCAATATATTTTTAGTATCATTTTTCTTAACACGAAATATATCGGATAGACGAAAGAAAATTGAAACGTGTTTTTTCTTTCTTAAATCGTCTATAAAATTCTCAATGAGAAAATTTATTGTAACGTTCGTCCGAATAAAATAAAAAAGAAACATCACCTATAAAATCTTCTAGCTGCAAGTAACATAGTCTTCAATGCAATACTCTCTGGTACCTAATCTAATAAACGTTGATTAAAATTTCTTTCGTCCCTTCTCCACCTTTTGCACGCTGAACGAAACACGATCTTACGAATTTACTATCCTCCAAATCGTTCATTTTCTTCCTTCAATACTTTTTATCGCTCGCTCAGGACGCCACAGTGTTTTAACACAGTGCACCGTTAAATGCAAGATCTCTTCTCATTTTTTTTTATTGACGTTCTAATAAAAATGTTTAATCGCTCAATGGGGCACTTTTTATTTCAAAGTATCTTCTATTTATCGGTTATGTTCAAAATACCCTAACTGTCAATTTTCGTTCAATTTTTACAATTATAGGAAGTTGAAGCGACACCTTGTGGCACCTTGTTAACAGTTGATAGCGAAATATTATAACAAAACTTCGTTTATTTCAACAATCCATTCGCATTTGTAATTTCACGTGCAGAATATATCGTTGAAATTTGTAGAAGATATTAGTAAACTTTTATACAAATTTTCTAAACATTTATATGATTATAAAACAGCATTTACGATTATTTTCTAAGCTGTGCTTGTAGATTAGCTCTCAAGGTATCGATGCAAACACAGTGCACCGTTAGATGCAAGATTTCGTTTCATTTTTTTTATTGACGTTCTAATAAAAATGTTTAATCGTTCAATGGGGCACATTTTATTTCAAAGTATCTTCTATTTATCGGTTATGTTCAAAATCCCCTAACTGCCAATTTTCATAGAATTTTTACAATTGTAGGAAGTTGAAGCGACACCTTGTGGCACCTTGATAACAGTTGATAGCAAAATATTATGACAAAGCTTCGTTTCTTTCAACAATCCATTCGCATTTGTAGTTTCGTCGCAAGCAAAACGTGCAGAATATATCGTTGAAATTTGTAGAAGATATTAGTAAACTTTTATACAATTTTTGTAAACAATTATATGATTATAAAACAACATTTACGATTATTTTCTAAGCTGTGCTTGTAGATTAGCTCTCAAGGTATCGATGCAAACACAGTGCACCGTTAGGTGCAAGATTTCGTCTCATTTTTTTTATTGACGTTCTAATAAAAATGTTTAATCGTTCAATGGGGCACTTTTTATTTCAAAGTATCTTCTATTTATCGATTGTATTCAAAATCCCCTAACTGCCAATTTTCATAGAATTTTTACAATTGTAGGAAGTTGAAGCGCTCCGGGAACCAATGACCAAAGTGGCAGTCAAAGTGTTAAAACAAGTTGGACTCGGTATGCGATAGAAATTCTATCGATTAATGAAAAACAAATACCACGCGTCGACGACAGCTGGAATCTGCGTTTTATACGCGCGCAAAGGTTTTCGCGTTGGTTTTTCCGGCGAGTAGGCGGAATGCGTACAAGCATCGTTGCTCGTCATCGTTGTAATTATTATCGCGATGATCGCGAGAACAGCATCGGCCTCGTAACCGGTCTCGCGTGTACACACATACAGAGAGGCAACTAGCCTAAGCTACAGGCGTGGAAAAAAATAATTAGGGTCATGCCGCATAATTCCATGGTACGCGAAACCTTCCTCCTTGCAATTCGATGCAATAAATTCATGCGCGCCGCGCGAGCTTTCCGCGCCAGCGAGCATCCGGCCAGAAATTTCGTGAACCTCGCGAAACCGGAGCTGGAAACCAGGTTTAGCAGTTCAAAGCACTTCAAACGGTATTTTACGACGAAAAATCAACGGGGAAACGAGCGGATCGTGTTTACTTCCTAATGACTTGACGTTTCAAGAGAGACATATGTAGTCCTCTGGTTGATGGGATTTTTTGCTACATAAATTCTACAGTTCTTTCTTTTTATTTCCGCTGTGAACGTTTTATGGTTCAAGAAGCGTTTCGCAATTAGTTTCATTTAATTCGTACTCGGTAAGATACTTGCAAAAGCTGCATGGAATATCGATATATCAAATTGTTCGAAAAGTTTCTTTCGTTTTATAAGACGATAATAGACGAACAACAATTTCTGTTTTATTTTATTCATTAGGTATGATCCATTTCGTTATATTTCTATTCTTACGTTCGTGCATAATTCGATAAACTAATATAAAACAAGAAAAACGAGTTCTGCATCTATTGTTTCTTTATGAAACGAAAGAAAATTTCGGACAATCTAATACATACGCTTTGATCCTTTGCAGTCTAAGAATTTGTTAATCTCAGTTAATTGATAAGCTATCGACGAATGCTGTTTGAGATATAAATATAGATATATTTGTGAGAAGAATTTATTATAATCTGTGTTTCTATTTATCGTAATTAATTGAAATCGATATTGTTGAAATAAATCGTATTTATCGTAAGCAATGATCAATCTACGTTCGCGTATGATATAAAAGAAGAATTATAATATTTGAAGGGGAAAAAACTGAGCGAAATAGAGTGGCACGTGTAACTCGAGGTAAGCAAAAGATCGATTGGCGACTTGTCTTTTTAATGTCTCGTATCCTCTTAATTTCTTCTATTTAAATCGAACGTGGCTTCGCGAGATACGCGGAAAGTTAAGATGATTATACGAGTACAGCTCATCTTTCTCAAACGTTTCGGAATATTTTCTATATTTTCTATGTATCCTATTCTATACAATAGAAAACACTCTAAAGTTGATATTCTATTACAATTGTTTCAAATTAACATATAATTATAATTTGAATTAATATAAATATTTGTTAATAACTCGATTTTATTTTACATTGCTGAAACTGTGACTTGAATTGTATTTCAGCTACCAGCTGATTTTAAATTTTCAATTTCATTGTACGATTAAGGAATTATCTAGTTAATAATTACGATTATCGAGAAAGTAACGCGACAGATACGTATAATTTGCATGGAATATCCTGCAATTTTAGATGAATTCCTGTTTCATTTGTTTTACTTGTGAAAAGAATCGTAACAAGAGGTAGTTTAATGCTACAGTCTGGTTGAAAGCAATTGTGTGTTCCAAGACTACTCATGCGTAACTCCCTACTATTCCAACTTGCTATTCTCTTACCTATGTCTCTTATCTCAGTGCACCGTATTCAATTTTTCTTATCATTTGCTTCGAGGATAGAAAATTCAAACTCTTTCATTTCCTATATGTTTAAACAGCTTTTTAATGTTAAATCATGTTGTTCAGAACCTCAAACTAATACTTGACTATGCAAGATATTGGAAAACTCTAAAGTATTTAGAGAGAAGAGAAGAGAGAAATGTTTAATTAACAGAGAACCTAAAACTAAATGTTTCAAACATTTTCATAGCGCATCTCTGTCAGCAATTTGTTAAATATAAATAAAGAAATTCCTATGTGTTTAAATACCTTTTTAATGTTAAATCAGCTTGTTGAAACCTCAAACTAACACTTGACAATGCAAGATATTGGAAAACTCTAAAGTATTTAGAGAGAAGAGAAGAGAAAAATGTTTAATTAACAGAGAACCTAAAACTAAATGTTTCAAACATTTTCAGAGCGCATCTCTGTCAGCAACTTGTTAAATATAAGTAAAGAAATTCCTATGTGTTTAAACACCTTTTTAACGTTAAATCAGCTTGTTGAAACCTCAAACTAATACTTGACAATGCAAGATATTGGAAAACTCTAAAGTATTTAGAGAGAAGAGAAGAGAAAAATGTTTAATTAACAGAGAACCTAAAACTAAATGTTTCAAACATTTTCATAGCGCATCTCTGTCAGCAATTTGTTAAATATAAATAAAGAAATTCCTATGTGTTTAAACACCTTTTTAATGTTAAATCATGTTGTTCAGAACCTCAAACTAACACTTGACCATGCAAGATATTGGAAAACTCTAAAGTATTTAGAGAGAAGAGAAGAGAGAAATGTTTAATTAACAGAGAACCTAAAACTAAATGTTTCAAACATTTTCAAAGCGCATCTCTGTCAGCAATTTGTTAAATATAAATAAAGAAATTCCTATGTGTTTAAACACCTTTTTAATGTTAAATCATGTTGTTCAGAACCTCAAACTAATACTTGACCATGCAAGATATTGGAAAACTTTAAAGTATTTAGAGAGAAGAGAAGAGAGAAATGTTTAATTAACATAAAACCTAAAACTAAATGTTTCAAACATTTTCAGAGCGTATCTCTGTCAGCAACTTGTTAAATATAAGTAAAGAAATTCCTATGTGTTTAAACACCTTTTTAACGTTAAATCAGCTTGTTGAAACCTCAAACTAATACCTGACAATGCAAGATATTGGAAAACATGGATTTAAAACTCTGAAGCATTTACAGAGAAGAGAAGAGAGAAATGCTTAATTAACACAGAACCTAAAACTAAATGTTTCAAACATTTTCAGAGCGCATCTCTGTCAGCAACTTGTTAAATATAAATAAAGAAATTCCTATGTGTTTAAACACATTTTTTATGTTAAATCATGTTGTTCAGAACCTCAAACTAACACTTGACCATGCAAGATATTGGAAAACTCTAAAGTATTTAGAGAGAAGAGAAGAGAGAAATGTTTAATTAACAGAGAACCTAAAACTAAATGTTTCAAACATTTTCATAGCGTATCTCTGTCAGCAACTTGTCAAATATAAATAAAGAAATTAATTAATGAAAAGAACGAATTAAGAAAAGATATCGTTGCTACGATAAACGATTATCATTGATATTAGAAGAATTACAGTTACAGCAAGCTATAAATTTCCATTTCTTCTTACTAAAGATATTTTTCCTTCCAATTTAGACGCATATGTACGTAAAACATTTACAAGCCACGTCTAAATCATGAACATCGTCATCTTCGTTCATGCATATTACGCGCATCTTCCACTTGTTATTATAATTTAACTACGTTCTTTACGATCGACGAACAAGTGAAACTCGTTTATCAACGAGATGCAAAATTACGCTTACCAATGAGAAACATCGATTCCGAGATCAAATTCGAATATCAGATTACCTCTTTGAACACCTTTCGCGAGTAAAATTCAAGCTGATTAATTCCAAGCGATAATTAATTTTCGAAATGTAGCTGAACGTCGATAATTATCCTGAGATATTAAAAAGCGCAAACTACTCACCTGAAATTGCTCGCCTTACGAAACGAAACTCTATTCTTTCACCCAACTTTCTAATATTACTTTACAATATAAAAAGAAGCGGCCACGTCGTTTTACTTTCTAACGATACCGAATATTAGAGGGTGGAACGAGATCGTCTGCTCTTCAATGCGTTTCTTCTTTTTAATTTCACAGAATCGCGTTATCACGCTCGTGCACGTGCACGAGAACCTTTTAGACTTTCATTTTCACCGATTCCACCACTTTCTATCGTGTATACCCATAATTACAACTATTTCGATTTCAGCTCGCGAATATCGACCGAACCACCGAACCATCTTTTTCTTTCCACGGTGTAGAAAGCGTAAAAAGCTTGCAAGAAATTCGGCCAGCCAACTATAGAAACTCGCGATCGTCCATACTGCGCATACCAGCGACAAATTCGATGCAACAATTGGATCGTGGCTTCCATTATCGTCGTTCTAGTTTCCAATGAAAATGTCTCTTTGCCTTTACTTTCTCGCAATTTTCGTCTCGCCCGAGATGATACCCACACGTATAACGATCTGTGACCAACTAACAAGGGATGCATCGAGTATGACACTCGTTGATTTCGATGAAATTTAGCTTGGCAATTGGCTTCTCTATGCTTCGTAAACCTAATCGTAATTTCAACTGCAGATAGCCAGCCGATTATGAGAAAAACGCATTTGAAATTTGGAAAAATCACGCGCTAATTTTGTAATGACAAAACAAAATGGATCAAATAACGTAAAACTAAAAACGTTGCGCATCTGCTATTTCCTTGCAAAAGGGAAGAAACTTTTGAGACAAACTGATATCTCAGAATATCGTAACGCGTTACTCGATATTAGCTGTTGTTCATAGCTGTGAATACCAAGAATTTTCAATCTTTCATTTTGGAATTTTAAAGAAATTTTACGTACTTCCCTATAAATCTTCCTTTTCTCCTTTTTATTTGTTTTTTCGATGAAACAGTTTCATGAAAAGTAGCCCATCACCGAACAATGTTCCAATCTTTTTCTTCCATCGTTTCTTGCATACTTTACAATTTGTTCTGTCGAATATTTTATTAAATTGTTACGTCATTTAGGATGTAGCACGTTAAAAACAACCCTCTCCTGAACATCGTTTCACGATTGTTTATATCTCGGTATTTGTACGGTATCCTGACACCGGTAGCATCAAACGATTTTTCCAAAGTCCAAATGCGTTCTTCTTACGATATCGCTGGTCGACCGAGGCTAAAATTACGCGTACGTTTAATCAACGTGTAGTTTAATCAACTATCGTCGTATCAATTTTCCGGCTTATCCCATGGGAGAGGGTTACCTCCCACGTGCTGACAATCAGCCGAGACAATGGGTTTGTAAACACGTAAACCCTTGCTGGGATAATATCGGTAAATGTAGGTACTGCAGCGTGAATGAAACACGTGTGAACCTTAATTACGTGTTAATATTTCAGGGAAGAGATATTAACCGAGGAAGATGTGTTTTGTTCTACGAGAAAGATATTTATTTCGAGGGTGAAATGTTCGTTTGTCGGAGCATGGGACGGAGCGTGTTGAACATGGGACAAGTTTGTTTTATTTATAACAACACGTGGTTTTTAAAGGTTCGAATAAAATGTCTCAAAATCGAGCGAAACGTAGCACGCAAGGAATAAGAATAAATTAAATGGTATTTAATGAAAATTAAATTTAATGGTATTACGAGTAAAATACTAAATATTTTACTAATTTCGTTATTCCATCGAAAATTGATAAATAAATATCACGAGCAATTATCGTATCAATTTTACAGATAATTGCGAAATAAATAAATAAAACACACGGTGAAGAAACTGGAATATGGATTTTCCCATCTCCTCGTTCTATTCGTTAAAGGTAAAATTTGTTTTACTTGGCGCTACCTGTTTAAGCGATAAAAGCCTGAATTACACGCATAATTTTCATAATTTTTTATTGGAAAACGATATGTTTGCCGTACGGTATACTTATAGAGCTTAATGCTTGCTTAAAACACCGAGGAAAGTCATTAAAAACCACAATGCATTCTCCTCGTCCCTCTTGAAAGCAAATTTTTATTCTCATCACGTTCCGAGATGGGCCAAGAAAAAGTCAGCTTCCTCGCTTCCAGAGAGACGACGTTCTCGCAAGCGACTTTATCCAAGAATAAAACGATCGTTTCTACGGCGAGCCATGCAGAAAGCGTCGACGAGATTGAGTTTCGTTCTTTGAAAACACGCCACGATAACGTATCAACCGTGGTGTACCGTATTCTTTTCTCGCGAAGCGCACATGTGCCTCGCGGAAGTCGGAGAGTTAAATTCAGAAAAAAAAAAAAAAAAAAAGGAAAATAGTGAAAAGAATCTTGACGAAAGGAAAACGATCCTAAGATCTACGCTTTGCCACTCACGCAGTTATTTTATTACGACAACACCGTATTTTATTTCTTAAAGAAATTATACGAGTGGTAGTTTTATTTCACGTAAATCTTCGTTTCTAAATTCTTATTACGAATATGTTGCATTCATAAAATAAGAAATATAAAAAGGCAGAGTAACTTTATAAAATGGATTTCAATTGGACTTCAATTGACAATTGGAATTCAATGGACAATCAATTGATAAGAGCAATGGTGAAAAATTGTTAGCACGAAGACTATTAAAATTCAAAGTGTATCAATCCCAAAAAGAAAAATATTTTAAAAAACACACGTACAAGTAGCGTGTATTAGGTGGCCCCAAAAGTCTCTTATATTTTTTATAGGCAAATGGTAGATGCACAATGTATTGTGTCGACAACTAGGTGATTGTGGATTTCGTCATTAGATGGTAATGACAAAATTCGCGATCACTTAGGTGCCAAAGCAATAATAAATAGAAATGGGTCGTATACAGTTGAATGAAATAACACAAAAGAAGAAACGTTGCGCGTCTACTATTTGCTTCTAAAACGAGAGAAACTTTTTCAACAACCAACTAGAAACTATACGCTGGCATTTTACAGAAACACACGAACCAAGCGAAACGAACGATGTCCCTTCTCTAGAAGCACGTGATACGTAAGTACCACGGACGTAGTACTGTGCCACGTCGTTGATTCTCGTACGGATCGATAAACTCATAAATCCCTCGGCCGAAACGCACCGCAGCCAGCTTCAACTATGTACAGCGAAACATTGAAATGTTATGTTTGGACGAGGCAGCGCCAAGAATAGAGGAGGAAGCCACTCGAATGCGAATTCCAATCTCTGGAATCGATTTCGAAGGGTTCCCCATTGAGAGATCAGGTCGACCGACGACAGGAATTAAAGTTGAAACTTTGAACTTTCGCAGGCAACTTCGTTTCAGCTTCTTCGTCCACGTTCTCGAGAGCCTGCAGACGAAAGAGGATTTTTCGCAACTGCTTGGAAACCGGGTATTATCCGAGGGGAGAGACTGGTGTGCTTCGAGCTGCTAAAATATCGTTTCTTTAAAAAAGATCGTCAATATTTTGGATACACGGAACGGAGGAATTTTGGCGTGCTTCGTTGCAAGATATTTATAGTTTGGTTGGTAATTTATTCGCACAAGATTTCGAAGAGGAATAAATTTGTATCGCGATCGTGAGGTGGGAAGAAATTTATCGTAGCGTTACTCGCAATGTTTCGAGCGAACTTTCAGTCAAATTTAACGCTGTTGCATTTTATTGAAACAACGCGTGCATCGTTTCTTCCGGTAGCTTGGATTTCTATGTTACTGTACTTAAATCTTTTCTTTTTTCGCTGCAACTAGAATCGGAGACTTTCTATAGACCTTCGTAGAATCCTTGAGATCTGCGTGAGAAACTTTAAAATAGAAATTCTAGCTAGCAATAGTATTTTCAAAGAACTTTCTCCAATTCGAATTGCTTCTCAAATTTCTTGGAATCATATTCTATATAGAATCACCAAGTATAAAAATATAAGTATGTTTCACCAAGGTCTTCGCCAACTCGATTTTCTCGAAGACGAAGCTCTCCACTTTGCTATTCTTCAATTTCGCCTTATTTTCAGGCGTACAATCATTTTTGCCTTACCTTTGTCGACTATTTTTACATATAGAATTAGCATTCTTGCTAATTATCCACTTTTTGAATTAATTAAATTCGAAGGAAATTAAAAAGTTCGCTATAGTATTTTGACAAGCTTCCAAATTTTCGATTTTCTGGAAAACGAAGCTGCCACTTTGCTATTCTTCAGTTTCGCCTTATTCTCAGAGGTACAATCTCCTTTGCCTTACCTTTGTCGACTATTTTCACATATAGAATTAACATCTTGCTAATTATCCATTCTTTGAATTAATTAAATTCGAAGGAAATTAAAAAGTTCGCTATAGTATTTTGACAAGCTTCCAAATTTTCGATTTTCTGGAAAACGAAGCTCTCCACTTTGCTATTCTTCAGTTTCGCCTTATTCTCAGACGTACAATCTCCTTTGCCTTACCTTTGTCGACTATTTTCACATATAGAATTAACATCTTGCTAATTATCCATTCTTTGAATTAATTAAATTCGAAGGAAATTAAAAAGTTCGCTATAGTATTTTGACAAGCTTCCAAATTTTCGATTTTCTGGAAAACGAAGCTCTCCACTTTGCTATTCTTCAGTTTCGCCTTATTTTCAGGCGTACAGTCTTCTTTGCCTTACCTTTACCGACTATTTTCACATATAGAATAGCATCTTGCTAATTATCCTTTCTTTGAATTAATTAAATTCGAAGGAAATTAAGAAAATTCGCTATAGTATTTTGACAAGCTTGTAAATTCTCGACTTTCTCGAAGACGAAGCTCCCACTTTGCTATTCTTCAATTTCGCCTTATTTTCAGACGTACAATCTCCTTTGCCTTACCTTTGTCAACTATTTTTACATATAGAAATAGCATTCTTGCTAATTATCCACTCTTTGAATTAATTAAATTCGAAGAAAATTAAAAAATTCGCTATAGTATTTTGACAAGCTTCCAAATTTTCGATTTTCTCGAAGACGAAGCTCTCCACTTTGCTATTCTTCAGTTTCGCCTTATTTTCAGACGTACAATCATCTTTGCCTTACCTTTGTCGACTATTTTCACATATAGAATTAACATCTTGCTAATTATCCATTCTTTGAATTAATTAAATTCGACAGAAATTAAGAAAATTCGCTATAGTATTTTGACAAGCTTCCAAATTCTCGATTTTCTCGAAGACGAAGTCTCTGATGCAACCATGTTACTCTTCAGTTTCGTCTTATTTCGAGACGCAGAATCTCCTCGTTTATAACGCAATTTCCAAAACACGTTGCGTACCGGTACACGCTATATAACAGCGTAAATAAGCACGTTTTCTTCGTCCTACATTAAACAATTTTTCCTCTTTCTCCTTGAAGCTTCACGAAGTATCCCTCCCCTTTTCAAAGAACATCCGAGGCATTGACGATCACTTTTCTACCTGCCGCGACATCTTTCAATCACATTTTTCCAAATAACAATGCGCGATTTATCGTAGCACCGTTCGTTTCCTGTACCGGAACAGGAGTCGTGCAATGCTGCAGCCTCGAGCAGTCCATCGGTTTTACCATTTACCATTTGTCGTTTCGCTTTTGCCTGGTAAAAATTATGATTACTGTTGTGTACGAAGCAAAAAACCTTGGAATCCCGCGGTGCTCGACACGTTGAGGAATTGGTCAACTTTTTTCTCAATCTCGTTATATACTGGACAAATTTACGATCGAATATTCCGCGACTTGCATACATTGGAAAATTACGCGGGAAAAGGCGCAAAAATACAAAGATGCAAATTCGATCTTATTTTTAACAGTTCTGATATTTTCAACGTTTTCAAACGATTCATTGAATCTGAAAGTATTCGTATTCGAACATCTATCATTCATCGAGTCTGTAAACTATTAAATTTGAATATTTTTAAATTAATACGCCTATAGATTTTGATCAGTAAAAGATACTAAGAAATAATAATAAATAAATAGTTGTTCGACAACGAACAACTTTTATCGTAATGATTTCATTAAATAGCGTAAATTATAGACAAAACGTGTAGATCTCGTGCGACGATCAACGCGTTGTTAGACGAAAACCTTTTCTTTTTTGCCTTTCCCACGTTATTTCGTACACGCGGAATAATTTCGCTTCTGTTCATCGAGAAATTAAAACAAATTGACAAATCTCGAAAAACGCGACTTTCACGAAAATGAAGTCTGCAACGCGGTTATCTCGGTTATCGTTTTTCCGACTTCTCGTTTTATCATCTTCAGTCATAGTAACTTCCCTTAACTCTGCTTAGGTCAGGACTTTCCACTGCCTTGTCAGGCAGGTTGCCTGTACACGTTTTCTCGCGTTTATTTTTCAAAATGGCATAAAAGAAGCGAATGGCGATGGCACAGCTGCGAGGCGAAGCATCGTAAATACGTTTCACGGTTTGTTCGACTTAATGCTCGATTCAGCTGTAATTGCACCTACGATTGCTTCTAGTTCGATCGACGCTTTCTTCGTGTCAGAAATGGCAATTTGCCGCCGTTTACAACCAGGATATTTCATTTCCATACGACAAATAATCGTTTCAATTCACTCGCTCGGCAATTCGTCTTTCTTTTCCGTATTTTTCCTCTGTCGTTTTCTTTGGGTTACGATCGAGTTGAAGCGGCACACGACGAACGATAGAATTTGTCATAGGACGAGCATTTTACGTTTCTTAGATCTCCATCTATCTAAATTCTATATACCGCAATGAAATTCCTCTTATCGTTCGATTAAACGAGTCATCGTCTATTAGATCCGACATTCAACTCGATTGTTCGCTATACGTTCTTTTGTTAGATTGTTCGGAGAGTGTCTTTCTTTCGCAAACGTGTTTTTTACAACAATGCATCTTCGTACAGACGCGAAACCAAGTCTGTGAAATGTCGCCGTGTTTATCTCAACAGAAGAAAATGGATCGTACGTAATACGACAGAATAATATAAAAGAAGAAACGTTGCGCGTCTATTATTTGCTTCTAAAACGAGAGGAATTTTTTGAACAACCAAATAGAACCTGTACTCTGGCATTTTACAGAAACACACGATCCAAGCGACGTCCCTTCTCTGGAAGCTGTGATACGTGATGAGAGCAATGATGAAAAATTGTTAGCACGAAGACTATTAAAATTCAAAGTATATCAATTCCCAAAACAAAAATATTTTAAAAAACACACGTACGACAAGTAGCGTGTATTAGGTGGCCCCAAAAGTTTCTTATATTTTTATAGGCAAATGGTAGATGCACAATGTATTGTGTCGACAACTAGGTGATTGTGGATTTCGTCATTAGATGGTAATGACAAAATCCGCGATCACTTAGGTGCCAAAGCAATAGTAAATAGAAATGGATCGTATACAGTTGAATGAAATAACAGAAAAGAAGAAACGTTGCGCGTCTACTATTTGCTTCTAAAACGAGAGAAACTTTTTCAACAACCAACTAGAAACTATACGCTGGCATTTTACAGAAACACACGATCCAAGCGACGTCCCTTCTGTAGAAGCTGTGATACATGATGAGAGCAATGATGAAAAATTGTTAGCACGAAGACTATTAAAATTCAAAGTGTATCAATCCCAAAATCAAAAATATCTTAAAAAACACACATACGACAAGTAGCGTCTATTAGGTGGTCCAAAAGTTTCTTATATTTTTATAGGCAAATGATAGATGCAGAATGTATTGTGTTGGCAATTAAGTGATTGCGGATTTTGTCATTACCACCTAATGACAATCCTAATTTGCAATCACTTAGTTGCCAATCCAATAGTAAATAGAAATGGGTCGTATACAGTTCAATGAAATAACAGAAAAGAAGAAACGTTGCGCGTCTACTATTTGCTTCTAAAACGAGAGGAATTTTTTCAACAACCAAATACAATCTGTACTCTGGCATTTTACAGAAACACACGATCCAAGCGACGTCCCTTCTCTAGAAGCTGTGATACGTGATGAGAGCAATGATGAAAAATTGTTAGCACGAAGACTATTAAAATTCAAAGTATATCCATCTCCAAACAAAAATATTTTAAAAAACACACGTACAAGTAGCGTCTATTAGGTGGTCCAAAAGTTTCTTATATTTTTATAGGCAAATGGTAGATGCAGAATGTATTGTGTCGACAACTAGATGATTGTGGATTTCGTCATTAGATGGTAATGACAAAATCCGCGATCACTTAGGTGCCAACCCATTAGTAAATAGAAATGGGTCGTATACAGTTCAATGAAATAACAGAAAAGAAGAAACGTTGCGCGTCTACTATTTGCTTCTAAAACGAAAGGAATTTTTTAAACAACCAAATAGAATCTGTACTCTTGCATTTTACAGAAACACACGATCCAAGCGACGTCCCTTCTTTAGAAGCTGTGATACGTGATGAGAGCAATGATGAAAAATTGTTAGCACGAAGACTATTAAAATTCAAAGTATATCC
>JACXIL010005313.1:0-18311 GCA_014737365.1 Bombus soroeensis
AAATGCGGGTCGTATGGGCTGGCAACTAGGAAAATGCGGGTCGCATGGGCTAGCAACTAGGAAAATGCGGGTCGCATGGGCTAGCAACTAGGAAAATGCGGGTCGCATGGGCTGGCAACTAAGGAAATGCGGGTCGCATGGGCTGTGAACTAAGGAAATGCGGATTTTGTCATTAGTTGGTATTGACCAACCGAGGAGACCGAGTACTTTTCGCAAATAAGCTGAAAATTTATATCGATATTTCCAGAAAGAAGAAGAAATTGGATAATGTTGCTCCAATTATCTTCCACGGGTAATTAAAAGATCGAAAGAGAAAAAGAAGACGGAAATGAAGTTCTATTAAACGTCGAATAAAAATTAAACAGGATTTGTTGAACTACCAAATCTGGTAAAAAGATTCAAAACGACCTTCGAAACTATAGTCAAGTAATAATAAAAAAAAATTTTAAAAAGTATTTGAGAAATTTCTACTAACATAATAATAGTAGTAGTAGTAGTAATAATAATAATAATAATAATAATAATAATAATAATAATAATAATAGTATCGTTGTTCTTAACATCGATGTGCATGTTAGTCAAATTTAATAATTGAATTACATTTCGTTAATTAAGTTAATAGAACGGAATATACAGTAACGTCAAAGACAAAAACGAGATTATTCTATGGTAAAGGATGGTACTGCTTGGGAAATATATTCAGCTGCACGTTCAAAGCAATTAGTTTACATTCTGATGGAAGGTTGCATAGTGCACCGATGAAAAGTTTAATACGCAGGTTCCTTTAATTAACCATTTTACAAGACAGTAACTGAATCAAGGAAATATGCATTTATAACGAATTTTATCAAAATTAAAAAGTTACATCTGGTTTCCATAATGGATATTAAAACTCGCAAGATATTAAAGTAATGAGAAATACCAAAAGCATAATTCAAACGAGACACAGTAGCAACACCTGAAATGATGAAAATATGAGATGAGTAGAAATTTCAACACAGGTTGATAGATACATCGACGAATGTACGATTTCATGGAAATGAAAATTAAATGATGCTTCTCTAGGTACCGAAAATTCTAAGATAGTTGGTAAAGAAAACTTTTACAAATGCAGTTTTATTATATACGATCACTCTGTATACTCATAAAACGGAAGAAATTAAATACTCTTCTAGAAACCGAAAACAAACGAAGAAATGTCTAATAAAACTGAAGAAAAATTGTTTCGATACCAAAATATACAAATTTCTCTATTTCTTTGCGTTTATACATTTTCACTAAAATCTGAACAAAGATCTCCATGTTACTGCACTCTTTTTAATATTTCCAGTAAAAAAAAAATAGGCGGACATTGATACAATTCCAATAAAAATTAAATGAAAATCTTTCAACCAGCAAAAGTGACCACGATCGATCTAATAAAAATAGAGGAAAGATTTTTGAAATATCGAAACCTAACAATTTCTACATTTTCTCTACGCTTGTACATTTCGAATAAAAATAAAATACAAGTCATTCAAACTGCCAAAAATGGGATGATACGAAACTGTAGGAAGTAAAGCGATATCGGAGGAAAATTTCTGAAGCCTGGAACGTTAACTCATTGGTCACCGATAACGACAACAAACTGGATTTACCCGGAAGCATTGAAACGTGTCTATAACTTTCCCAGACGAGCGTAGACTAATCGATAAATCAATTAGCCTGCTGATATGTAATTAAGGTCGCGAATGAAAAGGGCAAAAGGGATGCTTCTCCGAAAATTCGAACGGCAAACCCTAATCAAACGAGAATACCGAGCGACGTTCGTTGAAAGTTCGTCGGGAAATTTCCACACAGTCGCACTAATATCAGATGAAACTGTGAAATACGATGGAATTTAGCAACCGTGAACTGATTCAATGGAACGTGTAGGAAATGAAAAATTTCGTTCGTGAAACTAGGCACTGAGCTAGGTTAGGTTGAGGTTATGTTCAGGTTAGGTTGAAGTTACGTTCAGGTTAGGTCGAGGCTATGTTCAGGTTAGGTTACGTGGGATTGTTTGACTGTGTTAAGGTTTCGACAGACTGTGGAATATAAAGAATTGTAATTATCGTAGGTCGATTCGACGAACTGGCTCATTAAAATGCGAAAACAATTGGAAGTTTTCAGATTCTGGCCAGATACGTGTGTATTCTGCTTAAATAAAAAAATCGTTCGTTTGCAGGAGAAAAAATTGAAAAGATTACTATGGAAGCTTGTAGAATACATTTTGACAAAATTTGTAGGGAATAAAATTAAAAATTGGTACTTGGGGTTGGATATAGTCAGAGAACAGGTGACTACAAGTTTCATGAACATTTCTTAGGTTTTTCTCTTTTAAAAGATTCTTGAAACCTTTAGAGAATCTTCGGAAGATTTTCAGAAGTTGCGAAAGAATCTTCGCAGATTCTTGAACGTTCCTTTTAGAACTTTACGATCGAAAATTTTTTCAATGAAAAATTGATCAACGTCCCAATGAAAGTTACCAGCAGGTATTGAAGAAAGTTTTTCTTAGATATTCCAACAAATGTTAGTTTCTGTTTTATTATATTTAATAATGCTTCATATTTTTGTTGCATTACTGTTATACACAGCTGATTGAATATATTTCTTATTTTTGACAGTATATTCGATAAAACCTTATCCTTACGCAGACAAGGAAAATACAGCTGACAGTGAAAGAACGTAAAAGGATTTTTCTTTCATGAAATAAGGGGATACTGTCCCTAGGAATTGAAAACTTTCGCGATAAATCTGTTTGAAACGTTACAGAAATCTTTAATGGATCCGGTACACCATTATTTTCCTAATATCCTGTTACCGTTATAAAAATATATCTTTAATAAAGTTTCTCATATCAGCAAGAGAACGATTTTCTTCTGAATAACCTGATAGAAGACAATTTTCTACAAATTTAGTTATCTATTTTTTCTAGAAATTAGTGTAATATCGTGGACCAGGGATCTGGGAATGTAACGCAGATTGTAAATAATTATAAACAAGCGATTGCTGAGTATGTGCGTGTTGAAGCCAAGACAAAAGACAAGAAGTTGCTAGGGGACGATAAACGAATTGACAGCGGAACGAGTTGAGAGGCCAAAGAATGCAGATCGTGTTGTTAGCGTTGTTGAAAGAGGGTTGAGCTTGCGTTGACGAGAGTTGTTAATTAGTTATTTAGTTGTTTCTTAATTGTAATACGTTGTTGCGATTAGTTTACGTTAAATAACCATTGTTCCCTTGTCTAATTACCATCTGTTTAATCCTTTTATCGTTAATAAACTAATTATAATAATTCCCGATACTACATTAGAATAATTGTGTCTGAAATTATTTTATTTTAATTGCAACAATTTTGAATAGAAGCTAGACGTAAAGGAAGATTTCGAAAACAAGAAACATCGTTCATATCCAATTCTCTGGCAATAAATTACAAAAATTCAACGAATGTAAATTTAACGTAGCCAAATTGTACGATCAGATAAGCCAGCGGAATTAAGTTTTCCCACTCACAGTTATCAGATGTCTCACCATTGTCTATTTCGATCCACTGCTATTCGTCATTCGTCGATTAACTTCTTACTCTCCTTTAAAAACTCATTGATTCGCGATATGCTCCGTCATGCTGACAATATATCTATTATTTGCGTCCGATAAACACGCAGATCCAAGCGAATAGAATTTCAAACGATATTCTGTTTCTACTGTATATGCGAGCGAAGAATTCGAGGCCTCGCGAGAATGAGTCGCGCAAACATCGAAAGTGCGGAAAGTATTCGGACTGACAATCGATGCTGCGCACCATGTAAATATTGGCTGACTCAGATTCGTAATACGCCACTGTTGTTTCAACTAGCCGGTTAGATGGCGTGGGCAGAAACCGTGAAAAACGAAAGAGGAAATTCACATCACTCTGGTTGGCCTTTATAGTCAACACGATATCGAAACGAAAGTTTGGAACTGGTTCATCATTTGTCGTTTATTCGCTTTGTTACGACTCTGTTATTTCCGTTTCCGGTGCTCTCGTTCGCCATTTGTTTCACTTCCTGTGATTTAAGCGATATTCTGCGTCCGATCAGATACGGATACGTTCTACTTAAAGTCAAAAGTCTCCGTTGCAAGAGACTCGCAAGCGTAGAGTCAGCTTCATCTTGGCAAAATATATTTCGACGAAATATAAATGGCAAGAAAGGGATGTTTTGCTTTCGAATTTTTAGTTCCATTTAACAGAGTCTATTTTTAATTTCCTGTAAATCGAAAATTCCGAGTCACGTGTGCGATTGAAACCGATGCAAATAGCGAAATTGGTTGGTTTGTCAACGAGCCTCGAACATTATTATCTGTGACACGCAAGACGAGCTTCTTGAAAAGTCGAGGCGATCGATCGACTCTTAAATAGTTTCCACGTGGATATCGAGAAAAATTGGAAACAACGCCTCACACTAGAAACTTTCATTAACTGTACGAAGCCGTTCCAACTCCCCCGCCATTTACGCGTCTGATGAAAAATTGAATAGCCTGCAGCCCATTAACTGTCATGAGTAATACGCTGCCGGTGTTTCGTATAGACTTTAATAAAACTTCATCATCGCGCAGGGGGAAGGAAAAAGTATAATTGAAGATATCAGGAAGCGGTAGCATTTTTTCACAAACAATTAATCGTTATTCTTTTAAGAGGTAACATTATATTAATTTCAAGAAGATAAAAGAATTTCGCGTTGTAGAAAAATTAACTC
This sequence comes from Bombus soroeensis, assembly GCA_014737365.1. Lineage (NCBI taxonomy): Eukaryota > Metazoa > Arthropoda > Insecta > Hymenoptera > Apidae > Bombus > Bombus soroeensis. Next base: position 4,755 of record JACXIL010005313.1, read on the forward strand.
GTCCTCCTCTTTAATAATAAAAAGGGAAGAGAATTTCGTTTCTCCCGGAAAGATTTGAGATGATTTAATTGGCAAGTCTGAAATCTTTTTATTCCCCCAAAGGGAAATTGTATCGGAAATGAGAATTAAAAATCAAACAAAGCTATTTGCAATTTACAAATCGATTTGTAGGTTCGCGTGACGTTTACAAGGACGAAGATTTAATAAAGGGTCACACGGTGCCATTAATTCCAGCTTTAAATTTGCGTTGTGCGCGAGATAGCGTTTTACAGGTTGGCATTCTCGGCGTAGCTAACAACAGACTGAAGCATCGCAGATATTTTAGTTAAATAGAAGCGCGAATGAGATAGGAGAATGATTATGTCTCAACTATACAACGATTGCATTTCAAAATTATTTTACTCTTGAAATATCGGTGAGTTGATTAAATAATATTCCATTATATTCAATAATCGAAATTTTGTGAAACCAAACGTGGAATAATTAACTGGAACTTTTAATTAGTATTATTGGATTAGCGGATGAACGCAGCATGAATTATGATATTTAATTCTGTTTGATCTATTTTACATTTCGTTGTATAAAATTTTATAAAATAAGATACGAACCCATGGAAAAGTTTCGATTCATTTCGAGCTTGATATTTGATTCTATGGTATTTAATTCTATTTAATTCTACTTATAATATAATAAATAGACGACCGACTATTAAATCGAGTTCAATATTCAAATATCAACAAAGTATTTAGGAAATATTTAAAAACGACAAAAATAAGAAAAAGCGAAAAAGGGCAATGTTTTGTATTCTAATTAATCTTAAAGTACGAAAAAAAAAAAAAAAATGAGAAAAAGCTGATAAACGCTAGCTGAGAAAAGAAGAGGACGAAATCACGAGGATTTACGATTATTATTGGAAGTTACGTACGGAATTTGACGATATCGCGACAAAAAGAAAAAACAGCAATATCCAATTTCATATGAAATTTGCAACTGCAAAGCTTTAGAAATTTTTCTACAAATACGATAAAGTAAAGCTAGAACGATGAGAAGCTTAATGATAAATTTCTCATATTTCGATGATTCGCAGGATTATTAAATCCGAAAGAGAAATCTGCGAGGGAATTAAATCGAGACAAACCCGACTGTAAAGTTAAAGAAAAATGAACGTTGGAATTTTCAAGGAAGCAGCTTTGTAAACGGTATATTTTTTAATGGAAACGCGAGCTGAAGATAATTGGATGGAAAGTTTAAAAGTGGAGCATTGAGTAATATATGCTACGTCTGACTATATACGCGCTCATTCCACTTACAAGGGCCATTACGTTTATTCCAAGGAATGGGAAACTATAAATTCCTGAGTGATAACCTGTGCAGCTCTAAACATCTCATTTAACATCTGTTAATTGGAAATTATTGAAAATTTATTTTATCGTAATTTTTAGAATTTCTGTTTTACAAATGTTACAGTCACCAATATGGTTTTTAGATTAGCCACAGTTAACTGTTACAATCTGTTTATAGTAAGTTTCTAACTTATCACGGTTATACCTCTCAGCACAGCTATACTAACTAATTGTATAGTTATTTGACTTATTTGTAATTACAGTAGTGGCTTTTAATTTATTTATAGTTTCTATTATGACATCTGGTTTGATTATACAGACAGCTAAAATTTCCAGTATGTCTAAAGCCATTTGTACTTGTTTCAAGTTTATTTGTAATTACAGTTACGTAGTTTGCAGTTGCGGCTTCGTTTAGTGGTAGAATTATAAATTCTAGTTTATCGGTAATTACAGTGCTGGTTTCAGTATACGTAAACATAGTATACATATACAGAAATCTATGTAACTAAAATTCCCAGTGTGTCCATAGATACTTGTAGCGAATTGAAGATTATTTATAACCGTAGTTACGTAATTGCTGGTTTATTTATCGGTACAATTATGATTCCTAGTTTGTCTATAATTACAGTGCTGGTTGTGCTGCATCTGCAGAAATCTATAATTACTCGGTTAACTTATTCATAGCTACGCTCACATGATTTTTATTTCTACCTATAATTATAGTTCTCGTTTTACTTATAATTATTTAGAATCGTCTGTAGTTCAGTACGACGAACTTGTATCATAAAAAGTGCAAAACCAAAGAGCGTATGGTCTGTGAAAAATGCAAAAGGATATCGCTGTTGGATAATTCTTCTTTCAAAGTTCTACGATATTTCTTTAAATTAGAGAAGAAGGTCGAGTGACGTGATACGCGAGATCGGACAGTTTCGAGAGATTTTTGGCTTGGTTTTGAGGAAGTAGAGGATGGAGTTTCAGAAAGATGGCGGATTATCAAGCGTGATATTGATCTACGAGTTTCGTAAAGTCCAGGGAGCTTTCGAAACACAGCCGAAGGTGGCACCGCCGTCCGAGTCAAAATTTACCAACCAACGGGACTGGAAATCGCGTTACCGACGTTCGTGCAATAGGAATCTGCAAAACAATTTTACAGAGTAGAAGACTTTGGAGTCAGGAAACTGTGGTAATTAAATTCGTCAAAATTGAATTCTAATTTGTTCACAGAAAATACAATATCGAGAGCAAATTGTTCGAATCTTTATTCGCGGGACTTGCTACTTGAGAAACATGCGGTTTCCCGCTTCACAAACTTCCGGTTCCCTGCATCCTAAATTTACGCTTTTCTACTTTGGAATGCTGTGGTCTCTTCAGAATTTCTGTAACGCTATCAGCTACGCTTTAGGATATCCGGAGAATACTATCGTATGCGACGTGTTCTCACTGTTCCACGATAAATTCAAGGCGAATAGATCAAATAATGACGAAATAGATAAATAATAGTTGTGAATGCTGTTGCGATCAGGAAATAATAATTACAGCATATCAAAGTGTACAACAAAACATCGAAGATTTGTGGATTCTGTTTGATTTAAGACAATTTTTCAGTCAAAACATAATACGATCTCGTACATGACAAACATAATAAAACCAACTCGTCGCACGATAAAAACACAAACAGAGACGCAGAAACAACGATCCGAAATTTTCTTGGCTTCGTATCAGTATCCCTAACACGAACGCAATAATTCCTAGCTGTTGGTAATAAAGACATCAGCGCGGCAATTGCGAAGCAGGGAAGTAGCTGTTCGACTCTCCAGAGAGCAGTTCCCTGATCTTGATACGAAACGCCTGAGAAAAGCTGCAACATCGCTGATTTATGCTCTACTCACCGTATTTCATTGCCAACAACCACCGTCCAACCCCTGCGCCTTCTCTTATCTTTCCTGCGCAACGATTCGGCGATACTCAGCCTTTCCATCCTAACACTTGTCCTCCACGAATCCTCCAATCGGTCCTTTAAGATCTTCTAGCTTCCAGAAGGATCCATTCAGCGGCTATTTTCTGCAGATTCTTCATAGCGAAGTCTTACGACCTAGTAGATGCTACTGGACCAGTGTTTGACCAGGTTTGACAAGGTTTGACAAGGTTTGACAAGGTTTGACAAGGTTTGACAAGGTTTGACAAGGTTTGACCAGGTTTGACAAGGTTTGATTCTTGAAATGAAAAGGTTTTTAGCTGATATCGTGGGAAAATAGGGATGGAATTTCGGCTTTGATGTGTTTGACAAAGTTTGGAGTCGATTCTTCGATAAACAGCGAGGTTGCAGGAAGATGTATCGCGTGTTCGTAAATTTCAGTGAATTTTTCAAAAGTACAACCTATTATTTAAAGTAGAAGCTTTAATAGATAGAGGTCGAGGAATTTGGGGATTCAAAGTGGAGGATTATAATTGGAACGAGTCTGTAGAATTTGGTTTCTGTTGTGTTTAACAAAGTTTGGAATTGATTTTTCACAAATTAATCGAGTTAGTGAGTGGAATATACAGATTTCAATGAATCTCTTTATGGGATTTAAACTGTACTATGTAGGAGATTTAACAAACAAGGATTTAGGAGATTATTTAGAACAAAGGATCAGACAAATGGGAACTCTGTTTCTCCATATAATTGGGTTTTCATGTGTTTGATAGGATTCGTAGTTATAGAAATAATCGAATTGGGATTTTGACACCGAAATCAAATTTTCACAAAAAGGACATCTTACGGATCCTTCGCTTAACGATTCACCAACTAACACAAAACACTACAAACGTCGCGGTGCTACACTCAACTGAGAACATTAGTCAACCAACACGAAGAAGATCCTTTCGTAAACTTGCGAACCGAAATAAAGAAACACAGGCTTCACAGCAACGATCACGACTTCTGACGTCTTACGTTTCCTTATCAGCGCCGGAAATCACCGCAGGAACACCGAACACATACGACAGATAAGCATCCGAACTTCGCGACGCGCCGCACAAGACTGAATTGTATTTATAGAGCGAGTCGGATTATTTTCAACAGCGTCGCTTTTCTCGCGTACGAACGTCGTTTGTTCGAGGATCTGGTCCTCGTCGTGGGAAATTGTGAAAATTGCGAGAAAACGAGAAATCCTCCCTTCGGATTCATCACGGCATTCCATCATTTTCAGAACCATAGTCCCCAGCCAAAATCTTTCCTCCTACAAACACAACATCCTCGATCTTTTTCCTCGGCTATGCTCAAATTTCCGTACGTATGATTTTCGGTTTCAAATGAAAATTTCGGATGAAAGTTTCAAAATGAAATAAACGATAGCAGCAGCCCCGTGTCAAGTAAATACAAAAATCGATTGAATTTCAAGGGAATTCGGGAGATTAAATTGCTTCGTGGTCCAACTAACAGAATTGACCACCACTGACAAAAATTTCGCGACGTGACATTTTTTATACAATCGTTGGCACGGACAAACATCACCGAGGCCCAATTTATCACTCGTACCAACGTCACCAGGATGAATTTTTCTTCCACGCGTCTGCGAAATTTCCAAGGCGACGCAACCAAATTCTAAAGCCACTACGAATCGAAATTCAGCGGAACAGTTTATCCCAAACTTAAGAAATCTTCTCTTCTGAACACTCGTAACTTAAGAAGAAACGAGTAAGTCTGTTTATTTATTCCATTCATTTGTTTTAGAAATTTCATTCCTGAGATTTACACACGTTTCTTCGATAAATTTTAAAGCGCGTTAGATTTGGAGCGAACCAATTAAATTATAGTAATTATGAAAATCAACGAAGCTATATTAGACGCAAATATTTAAAAATTCACAAAATGGCAGGAAACCTTCAGAACTCCTAAAATTCATATCCTAAAGAAGATTAATTAGAAATTTCGGAAACTACAAATTGCACAGAGTCGCAAGATGCTACAGAAATTTCCAAAATTCGTATCTTAATGCAGCAAAATAAAAAGTCACAAATACTTTAATTTCTCAAACATCAAAATCCTCAAAATTCATATTTTAACTACATTGAATAAAAAAAATAGGAATATCTAAAATCCCGTAGCACGAAATCACCAAAATTTCCATTTCTTGGCTAAAGTAAATTAAATTGAAGGTATTTACAGTTGCACGGAAGAAACTTTCCATAGAAAGTAGGAAGAATGCACGAGAATTCGTCGAAATTTATAAATTTGTCGTCATTAAAGTTCCTAAACCCGGAAATGGAAGTAACGGATGGAAATTGTCGTCGCTAGATATTTTATTTGGCAGAAATGCAACGCGACTGTCGCATAACTGTTTCAACTGTCCTTTCGTACGCATGATCGATCGAACACGTGGCGAGATATCGCGATCAACGGCATGTGGGACGATTCAAACGTCCAAACGTCGCGATCTTCGCGCTTTTACCTCTACAGACACGTGTTGCTCGACGAAAAGAGAACGAAACGTTTACAAAATATACGCCAATATCGTGACAAGTGGCGATTAATTCCTGGTAAACTGTGTGCCAAGGATAGTGATTTAACAAATCGTTTCTCGTGCTATTCAATCTCTTTGCCGATGATTTTTATCTTGATATATCGGTAAAATTGCGACTAAATAAACGAGATGAGTTATAAATTAAAGTATAAGTGGAAAAGTTGGAACAACATTTTTTCTGTCGGATAACAAGATTTTTTAAATTAGATTTAGATGGAAGATTTAGATACACTGGAAGTTACAGTGCGATCATAAAGAAAGTAATTGTACGTGGAAAAAATAGGTAAAAAATTTGCTATGAAATTTTTTCTTTCAGAAAAAGATTATTAGAAGCGTTATTATCATATAATACACAGGGTGAGTAAAAATTGTACTTAGATACAAAGGATAAATTGGAATTTTAATAGAAGCCTGAAGAGGTTATTCTACGTCAAAGAGCTTGCTACAAAGTTTTGTCGTTCGAGAGATACCTTGTTCCTATGAAAAACTTGTAATTTTCCAAATTACTTTATTTGCTGCGCTGCAAACATGGAAAATCAAAGATGAGAGGAAACGTTGCGACGTTCTGGAAGACTGGAGGATTTGTAATGGCGATCGTCGAATTGTTAAAAACAATTTTAGAATAGTCAAAGAATTTTGGATGTTCAAGACGGAGGAATATTCCACGCCAACCATTCAATAGCCGAAGCCAAGTCACGGTAGAAATGGCGACTAAAAATCGTTTCGTCCACTCTCTGACTGCGTCTCCGCTATTTACCTCCACATTTATGTGTAGGTGCGTGATTTATGGGTTGTTTAATAATAGACTTAGTTTTAATAGATTTATTACTCATCAGAATATTAACTACGTCTTACGTCAAAGAACAGTGTTGATACAAAATTCGTTTACTAAGTTTCATGTAAAATATTGTGAAAGGCTTCCTTCAAATTTACGACTTTTCATTCGCATTGCGAGTTCAAGTACATGAATACGTGTCAACTGAGACTTTGATTAAACTCCATATTAACTTGTGTTATATAGCCTTCGATACATCAACTTCAGGTAAAAAATAAATTAGGGAAATTCAAACTTAAGCATTTGAGCAGCGCTGTATTACGAAATTAAAAGTCTGCCAAGTATATCCGGGAAAGGAATACGTTTCAAGCGAGTGAAGAAATATTTCTGCCTTAAATACATTTTTTTTTTTTTTTTCGGTACGAATTCAAAACGTGCCATTTTGAAGTACCGAATTTCGATTGCCGATCCGAAATTTGACTCTGGAAGCAAACATTAGCAAACTAAAAATGTAAGAAATTTCAGAAATAAATTTACAACACCTGCTCCCTAAATATCTTTTCTATTTAAAAAGTGTGCCAGTTCGAAATGTCCACAGTTTGATAACCGGAAGCCATGTAGCCAGATGGTCCTTTCCTTCTTCATTATACTAATAGCGATCCAGTTGGCGAGCGTCCTGCGGCCAGATTATAACAGGTTACGATTCACATTGCGTCAGACACGTGGCTGGCAAGTAGAAAAAGCCGAGATGGCTACCAGAAGTTGGCCACCACGGTTCCCGAAATACGGGCCATTATAATTGGCCCCTGGGCGCACCCACGATTTATACGTCGCGGCGTAGAATTTCTTGTTTACAATAAATAATCGGCGACCTGATGACGATCAAGGCGATTCTAAACATAACGCAAAACAGCCAGTTGGTCACGTTCGCGATCGCCGCAAACAAAATGGCCCCTCGTGACTCTCGACCTTCTCTTTTCCCGCATTCTTCACATTTCTTTACAATGTTATATTTTGGTATTTCACGTACAACGAGACAAAAGCTTTTTCTCAAAGAATTCTTTCACGAATTTTTAGAACTTGGAAGAAGGATTTTTTTCCACGAACTTTTAGCCATCTATTGGCCAATAATTTTGGATTTGTAGCAATTATGGCTGTTGTATATGCACTCGTGGCGTGACATTCTTTATGGCAATTGCTAAATTTACAATTTCGTAAGTTTCTACAATTTTGTACTTTGATACTTTGCATCGATAAACGGCTGCTTTTCCAAAATCTTCTTTGCAAAAATTTTATGCGTGAATAAATTGGCATAACAACAATGTTCGATTTGCAGCAATTATGGCGGTTGTATATGCATTCCTTGTGTGACATTCTTTATGGCAATTGGCAAATTTACAATTTTGTACTTTGATATTTTGCATCGATAAACGGCTGTTTTTTTCAAAATCTTTGCAAAAATTTTATGCGTGAATATATTGGCATAACAACAATGCTGGATTTGTAGCAATTATGGCTGTTGTATATGCACTCGTAGTGTGACATTCTTTATGGCAATTGGCAAATTTACAATTTTGTACTTTGATATTTCGCATCGATAAACGGCTGCTTTTTTCAAAATCTTTGCAAAAATTTTATGCGTGAATATATTGGCATAACAACAATGCTGGATTTGTAGCAATTATGGCGGTTGTATATGCACTCGTGGTGTGACATTCTTTATGGCAATTGCTAAATTTACAATTTCGTAAGTTTCTACAATTTTGTACTTTGATACTTTGCATCGATAAACGGCTGCTTTTTCAAAATCTTCTTTGCAAAAATTTTATGCGTGAATATGTTGGCATAACAACAATGTTGGATTTTTTTAATAATTACGGTATGTACGTATGTGACTATTTATTTATTTATTGCATCTGTCAAGCTGTGATCGTCCAATGTATTTTTGAAGTCTGCCTTATTTCCCGCTTTACCAGTACTCCTTGGTCTCCTCCTGTTTTATTGCATCTGTCTTCCGTGCATTGCAATTTCGAATATAGTAGAAAAGTGTAGAAATGGATTACGTCTTCTCATAAATTGATGTTTTACAAATTTTCGTCTCTCAACTTATGACATCGCAAATTTAGTATTTATGGCACGGGGTTTTATTAACGATACTTGTTAAATTTGGATTTTCGTTAAATTTCTGCAATTTAACATTTTCATGTTTTACATCGGGATACAGCTCTCTTTAAGGATGCTTTTAAGAATTTTTTTATCTACTTATACCGTATCATCACAAGCGGTACCTACTTATTATATTAATTATGCAAGCTATTTAACCGCGAAGTTTTCATCGTTTCGTGGAAATTTTTTTTCGCATCAAGAAAGATGTTCGTTTCGTGGATTTCTTAAGAGATCTTTTAAAGTATTTTCTACACATTTTCAGAGAAACTCTAACGTCTGAATTTTCTTTTCCCTTCGTCCATTTACTGTATTATTTCTGTTTTACATTTGGGATCGCAAATGATCCACCCGTTAACAAGAATTTCCTCTAACAAACGAAATTACTGTCTAGTGGTAACGAAAAATAACCAGCGAAAAAGAAACGTGCCATGGAACTTTTCACAAGAGAATACGATTAATTAAATGAACCATTAAGCGGTGGTAACAGTTTCGTTGCGATTGTAAAAACAGGTCCACGGAAAGATCCAAAAAGAGAACAGCTGCGGACCATTATGGCCTCGAACGAACTGTTTAATCGCAGAATTTCTTTTTCGGTGTTGATACTGAAAGCTATTAAGGAGAAACGTTTCCTAAGTACTTGCAAATATTGAGTAAAATACGAAGTATTTTCGCAACGACGCTACCAAGTGCTTTGTACGTTTACGTAAAAACTGTGGTCCAGACAATGACAGATAGTTCTATTTTTTTTTTTCAAGGCAATCCCACGTAACTGAATGTTAGGAATTCCTGATTTTCTTTTTTTTTTTTTTTTAGAAATATGAATTTAAAAAAATATATATATTTCAGGAAAATATTGGTATTTAAGTAAGAAATATGGCCGATCCTGTCTCGTAAAAACTGAATTATAACGACAGTTCGTAAAAATAGAAACAAATTATGGTTCCTCTACCGAATGAACGTGACATTTCACCCTCTGAACTCTGTATCTTCCAATTTCAATGCACGAAATACCATAGACAGTAATATTGTAGTATCTTTGACTAACCGCGATCATTTACAAACCAATCTCTTCAATATCTTCTTTTCTTTGCCACAATTATTGTAACTCCGAAAATCTTCCAAAAATAGAGAAAAAAAAGAGAACGATATAATATTGATAGATCGTCGAGTAGAAACGTTTCAATTTTCGAGAAAAGGCAAATAGATAAAGCAAGTGTGATAAAACACTGAAAACAGGAAATTCCAACGAATTCGCAGAAATAAAAACTCGACGACTCTAACGAATCGTCGAGATAAAAGTTCTATAATTACGCGTCTCGTAGAACAATTCTAAATTCGTGTCGAAAAACTCGGTATGTGGGGCACAGCCTTGTCGCGAGAACTGCGCCCAATATTTTGCAACGTAGCTTTTGAACGTTAATACGCATGGACGTAAATTAGGCAAAAGATTGACCCGTTTTTCGAAATAACAAAACGCAGACAAAAATAAAATTCGCTTGTATTTCTTATCCTCATCCGACGAATTATGCGAAACTTATGGGCGACACGCGAGAAAGAAAAAAATACGAAACGTGTCATAATCGCGTCATGGAGAGACCAAGGTAATATGAAGTGCAATTAGTCGACTGTTCTGAAAGTTTGCCAACCAATGTATAATTCATGCAAGAACTTTCTTAGGACGTTCCAGTCTATCGGGAAAAATTTGCAACCGCTGATTGCTAGAGATGGGAATTAAATTGAACTTGCAAAGCGTTAAGGGGATTCTTTTTAAAAATGACGATAGAAGTTGCGAGAATATCGATTACTTCGAAGATCAGCCCCATTCAAAATAGAACATTTCTGTTCAAAGTAGAATTTAAATCTTCGTGATTGATGGAAAATTATCACTGAGATAAATTATTGAGAAAGTTCAATCGCAATATCGTATATATAGCGTTTTTGATAATTTGCAATTTTATGAGAAATATGAATTTTCATTGTTAAGGTATCTTCCTTTTTCAGGAAAAAGTTCGTTTGGGGATAAGTTGCGATTTGAGAATCCTGCGTGCGTCAAGTAAAATCTGATGTCGGTAATTCTACGACGATCGTGTGGCGCCATCGGTAGATTCGGGATGAACTGTCTGACACGATACGGTGGTATTCTACTGCCGTGTGGATAATAAGTAGGAGCCTCTAAAATATCGATAGAAGATTCTCTCTTTTGGAAAAGCTATTTTTTCTCGTTCTTTCCTTCGAGTATACCCAATTAAAAAAATAATTTAAAAAGAAGTTTTGTCTGATTAAAAAGTAACCGAGACTTCTTTAAAGCACACGCATAATCAAGAAACGTTGGGTGGGAAAATTTCCAATTAAAATTAACTCAAATGAAAAGCTTTCTGAGCCGTACTTAACTTTCATTAAAAAACCATCTTCCAAAGCTCGTGTATTTTTCAATAATCCGAATAAAATATCGCCAATAAAATCCTCGACAGATACCACTCCTGGGCGAATAAAAAGATCCAATTTCCACAAAAATGTCTCTCAATTCGCGCACCCTTCGCCCATAATTCACAACAACCATCGTAAACCACAAACGACCCGAAAATCTACTCCGCAAGCCCAGGAATCAACCATCCGTAAGAAACAAAATTATCTTTCGGGTGCTTGATTCACCTTGGAAACGACACCAGAAACTGGTTGCACGCGAGCTGGGGGAAAGGGGGAGGAGACATTTTCCACGAGGAATTTTTCCAGGCGAGTGGCCTCGCGAAACAGCTCGCCGCCAAAAGGAAAGGCAAACGGTTTGAATTCCGAGGCACTTTGCGACTGTTCGCGAACATTAGGATGCAAATGAAGGCCGAATGGCGACGCAGAAGGAAGGGCTGACGGTATTTGCTTGCGCTGACTTCACCCGGTTCGATTCGTTTGCACGAACGAAGGAAGCGCGCGCTAACGCGCCTGGCAAACATCGCCAGGTTGCATCCTACGAAATAATTGCTACGAGTTTCGAGCTGGAAGCTCAAACGTTTGGTTAATTGCGTGTGAATATTCCTACCAGGGGACGAAGTTGCGCTAGCTATCTGCACGAGCTGTTTCAACTGGCTTGAGAATGTTTAAACGTCTTTGGGTTCCTTTGGCTCCTGTGTGTCGATGTTTGCGGGCTTTTTAATGGTATGCGTTGATGTTTCCAAGCTTATACAGTGAATTACGTATGTGCGAATATTCGTTGCAAGTAATGAAATTTGCACGTTAGCGAAGCGAAATCGTTTTAAGCGGTTTGCGATCGACCAGCGTCGCGCGATGGTGTTTAAGTGCTGTTAAATACTATGAATTAATATTTCAAAGCTTTTGAACGCTGTGCCCCAACGTACGGAAGCGCCAACGTTTGATGCTTGCTTCGTGGTGAAAATTGCTTTATCCAGTTTCGCGATGTTTGGCCGATGCACGCTCATATTTGCAGACCTTTGAACGCCGTACGCTTGTATTTGGCAGCTCATACGGCGAATGATGCGTGTGCGAATAATCGTAGGATGTGGTGGAATTTGCACGTTAGTCGGCTGAAAACGTTTTAGAGGATTACTTACATAATGGTTGAGCGCTCTGTGATTATTATACGTGTGAGCGCCGTTAAATGCTGTACATTAATATTTAGATGCTTTTGAATACCGCACGCTAACATGTCGCAGCTTGAACGTTTAGCTAACTGTACGCGAATGAATGAATATTCATCTGAGTCACGAAGGGATGAAACTCTGCTGGCTTTTTCCGTAAAAGTGCAAGTTGATATAAATTCAGGGGCTGAGATCAAAATTAACATCGTCTTTTTCTAATTACCACTGTACTCTTTTCTAAATGAAACACGAATAAATAGAATATGTTTGATAGATTGTATGCAATAGCCATAAATAAATGGCTTCCTAATGGAAGAATATTTTAAACAACATCTTCGTTCCAAAAACTGATCTTATCTGGAAATCCTTCAATCGCGATAGAAGCGAAGCTGTTGTTTACATCGGACAATATAAAACACATATATATATACACACATATATATACACGTATATAGTATAACATTATATATAGTATTACTATATATAGTATAACGTTATATAGTATAACGATATATAGTATAACGTTATATAGGTATTACTATATATAGTATAACGTTATATAGTATTACGATATATAGTATATCGTTATATAGTGTTGCGATATATAATATAACGTTATATAGTAGGACGACTTATAGTATAGCGTTATATAGTATTACTATATATACTATATCGTTATATAGTATTACGATATGTAGAATAAAGTTATATAGTATTACTATATATAGTGTATGGTTATATAGAACTACGATATATAGTATAACGTTATATAGTATTACTATATATAGTTTATCGTCATATAGTATTACGATATATAGTATAACGTTATATAGTAGGACGATATATAGTATATCGTTATGTAGTGTTGCGGTATATAATATAACGTTATATAGTAGGACGATATATAGTATAACGTTATATAGTATTACGATATTTAGTAGAACGTTATATGCTATTACTATATATAGTATAACGTTATTTAGTATTACGATATATAGTATAACGTTATATAGTGTTGCGATATATAATATAACGTTATACACTATTACTATATATAGTATAACGTTACTTAGTATTACGATATATAGTATAACGTTATATAGTATTACGATATATAGTAGAACGTTATATGCTATTACTATATATAGTATAACGTTATTTAGTATTACGATATATAG
>JACXIL010005314.1:0-18479 GCA_014737365.1 Bombus soroeensis
CCCCTATTTCTTTTATGATAATAGGGGTGGTTAATTGATGTTAGACTGGATTCACACGTATAAATGTGGTTTATTCAAACAACTCAACTACAGTCTTGACAATGCAGAATAAGCTAGGTAATAGTGTAAGACGACTCTTAGAATGACGGTGTTGGACTCACTACCGTCTTGACAAGGTAGAATACGCGAGGTAAGAGTATAAGACGACTCTTCGAACGACGATGCGAGACTGACTTTCCGCGAATATGATGCTAAGGAGGAAACCTCGCGATGGATGTGTCCAAGGAAACGAAAAAAGCCGATCTGTTAAAGGCAAGTTTTCGTTGGTGGTAAGGGAATAGGTTTTATTGGTGCCAATAAAAAGGCCATTCCAGGTGGTCAACATGTGTTAGACAGACGGCAAATGCAGGTAGAATTGGCAAGTGATTGTTTTTGGTTTGAAGGACCTTAGGGGTATATAGGCCAAGGTTCATGATAGATCCTTGAGGCTATTGAGAGACCGTGCATCTGGTTGATATTTCTCCGGCGGTGAGTGACCTGGTCCAGGTAAAAAGTCGCCCGACGTAACAATTTTCTTGGAACACATCGACGATTGCTATCTGTACAACGAACAAATAGATATCACCCTTATAGTAAGCCTTAACGATCCAATTGATCAAGTTAATAGATTACAACGCGTAATAGATTTAGTAGACCGTCAATGTAAACCACCTTGCGCTTACATACCAGAAATAAGCAGCCTAAAATTTAAGTACAGAAATTTTCAAAACGTGACTCTGCAACTCAAACTGTTATTGCGTTATAGAAGCAAACGCGGATTGTTCAATGTCATTGGCTCTGTATCCAAAAGTTTATTCGGAACTCTCGAGGAAAAGGATCTAGAACTCATTAACAAAAACATCGATACATTATTTAACTCCAACAACAAAATAAAAACAATCCATAGTAACTAAACCGCACTTATCAAACGCGTGCTAGACGACACCAAAACAAGTCAACTTGAAAACCTTGCCAACGATATACACAAGATTGAATACTACAATGAGAAAAACGAAATATTTTAGTCTCCCTACTAATTCAAACTGAATCTACCATATCGGAACTCCATATTAACATCGACGAAATTTTTAACACTGTCATGTTAGGAAAACAAGGAATCATAAATCCACAAGTTATAGAACCTGACAATTCTTAAAAACACTTGACCGAATAACGAGACAACACTTTATGACTAACCATATCGAACCTTCAGTTCAAAATTTTCAACTAATTCTATATCTAAGTAAATTAGAAGTATGGATAAGAGATAACAAACTTATATGTACAATAACTGTGCCGCTTTTGGAAAACAATGAATGAAAAATAACTAAAATTTATCCGATACCTTCCAAACAAACTCTGTATTCATTGCGCCTGTAATAGAAACTGACTTGATACTAACCAGCTCAGAACAATACACCTTTGCCGATAGTCACTACTTAAACAAATATTGTAAACGAACAGCAATCATCCACATTTGTAAAAGAACTCAACCGAGTCACAATAGAATCAATTCACCTGAATGCAGAACAGAATTAATTAATAATCAACAGACAGTCAAAACTTGCCCGACTGCTATCTTCAAGCTGGAAGAATTGACGTTCGTACCTTTACAGACGGAAAACCATTATATTATTATTCCTATGAAAAATGAACAAATCGACGTATTATGTAAGACACATAAAATCTTAGAAATTAGACAACCAAGGCTAATTAGCAGTAAAACCGGGTGCATAATCACATACGATCGTAATATTATGAAAATATCTCTTACGAAACCAAATTTAAGAATAGTATATACAGCTTCGAAGAAACAGACGTTCCAATATTAGAGAAAATATTAGAAACAGCTCCAAAAGTAACTCACAATTTTAACCAATATAAAGCCAACCTCGATACGTTACAGACACAAATCAGTACCCTGCAATTGGAACGACGCATAAATTCACTGAAGAAATATAGCATATCCACACTGCAAATATTAGGAATCGTGGCCCTAGGACTAGGAGCAATATATGTAATGTACAAATGTAAACTTTTCAAATGTATGCGCCGATCACTTCCTAAAAATATATGTACCAAAATACTCTACCCTACCGCTCGCGTAAACAGGATCGATCGAACATCAACAGCACCAAGGACGGTCACCTTCCAAAATATCACCGAAGACGAAGATGGAGGATCACTCAGCTTAGAAGCCCCACCAGAGCCCTACGCTTTAGCGGAGCAAAGGGAAGCTAAGGAGGGGGGAATGTCACTGTGGTCTCAAAATACAGCGATAGGATAATCATATTTTGCATACCATAGCCTTCAAAACAATAACTAAGCAGTAACAGCACACCTATGTAAACGGTATCCAGCGATAACCCCTCCACAGGAACCAAACCCTTGATATGAAAACCCTCCCAAGTCAGTACTCGACATTCTATTCTGTTCTGTTATAACATTCTGTATCGTTACTCTGTCAGTTTATAATAAATTTTGCAATAACTATCATAATTGAAGTACGAATCTCTCACCATACGTGCGGAACGTGAAATAATCTCGGATCGACGCGACAGTCGTCCGCGTAGCACATCATGCCTGTGCCTGGGGGCATGGGACAGCGAAGCACCACGTCGTATCCGAAGGTCCATAGTATCGGACCCAGAACCGAACTCTGCGGATCCCCGCGCTCTACGGGCCGCCGCAAACTTTTCTATACCTTTTCTTTTCTTTCTTTTTGTACGTGGAGAAATCCTCATGGGCACTCCGCTGGTTAATGATCGGTAGCAGCAGAGTAGTATCGGACTCCTACCGACTAAAACTCTACGACGACCATCCTACGCGTATGACAAGAGTGCTCCAGGAACCTCTTGCGAATTCTCTTCCGTTGCACCCCTTCCCGCGTCTTCTTGTTCGAGCCCGTCCTACGACTTCCTCGTCTGTTTAATTTGGCGTTAGGGGGGGGGCGTTGCCCCTAGCGCTATTACTCCTTCTAGTCGTAGTTCGTTGGGACGGCGATGAAGGACGAGGCGAGGAAAGACGGCTCTAGGCCGTCTGACTGCCATCCTCTTCCATCGTCTTATCCTACAAGGGTGAGAGTTTTTCTTTCTCTCTCCTTTTGCTCGCTCCTTTGCGAGCATAACTCGCTCGCAGGAAAGGCGAACGGCCTCGTATTCCTGTGATCCTCTCAGCATCGCCTCTACCATAGCTGAGGGGGTCAGTCTTTCACCTATGACGTGCCGCAGGGTGTAACGGGACAGCTCCCACGCCGGACAGATCTCCAGCGTGTGCTGCGCTGTGTCCCTACTCTCCCCACAGTGGTGACAGATGTCCGTCGTCTCCCGCCCGATTTTCCTCAGGTACTCGCCGCACACACCGTGTCCAGTGAGCACCTGGTCCTGAAGGTGAGCGGGAGGCCGCCGCGGCTTCTCCATGCCTCCCAGTTTGAGAAGACTGCCTCCGCGCCTCGATGATCGCCTCCCTTGTTGATCAGCTGGGGATCGCCACTGGTCCCACGTGTCCTCCTCGACGGTTCCTAGGTCGTTTGGGGCCGCCTGCTCGATCAAGTCCTCTCCCGGGTCCCATACTCTCCAGCGGGCATATCTTCTTTTGAGCGCCAGCACCCGAAGCTCCCACAGGGAGATGCGGCTAGAGCGGTCGCTGACGCGTGGGACACCGTTCGGTACTCCCTAACGATTCTGATGGCGGTTACCCTGTGCAGCCTCCTGAGGAGCAGGATGCGGCAGGCTGCGCCGACTCGCCATCAGATCGTCCGCCCATACCGGGGCTCCGTACATCACTTGGGACTGAACGACGCCCTCATATAGTCGACGCACTGCAACTCCCACCCCGCCGATGTTCGGCAGTAGGCCGCACAAGGCATTGGTAGCCGCCGACACCTCCTTCGGAACCAGGGCGTCGAAGTGTGGCTCGAACGTCCACTGGCTGCTGATGACGAGACCCAGGTATTTCATCCGCAATCCCACCCCGATGGTTTCCCCTGCCATGTTTATGCTCAGACCGGGCGGAGGAATCCCTCGCCTTTTCTTGTCATAGAACCAGATAGCCTCCGACTTCGCAGGGGAGACCCTCAGGCCCAGTCCGCGCACAGCACGAGACGCGCGGGGCGTTGCGATTTCGCCGATGTGCAGCGTCTCGTGCCACCCGCGACCTCCAACCAGGACCAGAGTGTCGTCCGTGTAGCACACCATGGCTGCGCCCGGGGGCAGCGGGCATCGCAGTACTTCGTCGTACGCGATGATCCACAGTATCGGTCCCAATATCGAGCCCTGCGGAACGCCACGCTCGACTGGCCGCCTTTCCTCCCCTTCTCTGCTGGTGTAGCATACCCACCTGTCGTTAAGGTAGACTCGGATTAGCCGAACGAGGTAGCTGGGAACCTCGAAGTGTTCCAGGGCCGCCACTATCCTGACCCACAGCATAGAGTTGAACGCGTTGACGATGTCCAGAGAGACCCCCAGCGCCACGCCGTCCCGGGAAACCATGTCCTCCGTGAGTACCCGCACGCGTCTGATCGCGTCAATCGTCGAGCGTCCCTTCCGCAAGCCGTATTGGCTTTCGTGTGATCCTGGCACCTGCCCCGCCATGTGTCGCTCCAGGCGGGCGGCAACCACTCTCTCGAGGAGTTTGCCGGCCTCGTCCAACAGGCATATCGGCCGATACGCTGACGGCGAAATCGTCGGTCGACACTCTTTATGGAGCAAGACCAGCCTCGCCGTCCGCCATGCCCGGGGGTATACTCCTTCTCTCATGTATCTTGTGTAGAGGCGCCGAAGTCTGGGAGCCATGACCCCATCACTTCCCCCAGATGCGGTCCGGGATTCCGTCCGGGCCCGGCGCCACGTCGCGGGAGGCCATTCTTCTGGTCGCCTCCCACATTTCTTCCTCCGTGACTTCCCAGTCATCTCTCCATTCTATCGGCCGTGTTGTTTCCCACGCCTGTTCTGCCATACTTTCCTCCTGCGGGGGAAAAAGCGTGTCGATGACCTGCAGCAGCAGCGCAGGTTCTATCTCCGTCGTTACCAGAGGGCCCTTCACGCGAAGTTTTCGCGTCACCGTCCTGTATGGCCTTTCCCATGGGTCCGACTCGACTGCTTCCACTAGTTCGGACCAGGCACGGTCCTTCGCTTTCTTGATCTCCTTTTGTAACCAGCGCCGTAGCACGCGGTACGCTCGGTAGGGCAACGCGATTTCTTCCTCGTCGCGTCGTCGCCAACGACGGGCCCTCAGGTACCGTCTTCGGGCCTGGACGCATACCGTCCTCAGTTCCGCGATATCGGGATTCCACCGGTAAATTGCTTTGCTTCACACCGTGCCCGGTGTGGCTCGTGGTATGGATGCGTCGCAAATTGCTGTCATGGCCCGTCGAAGGGTCTCAGCCTCCCCTTCCACGCCTGTTTCGGTCGTCGTCGTCGAGGCCTCCCAGCTCCAAGCTGACGCTATAGCGGCCGCGCGCGTTGGTCCTGGGGTTTCCCCATTCCGTGGAGTGCGAGTTGAAGTCTCCCAGAACGAGCACTTGCCGGGGAAGGCACTGTCTGACGCAGTCGCCAACTCCGTCCAGGAACTCCTCGAACGCTGTCCATCTGCTGTTGGGCGACACGCACACACCCAGCACCACCATCCCTGCCCACTCGACCGCGACGTATCCCTTGCCGCGCTCCAGCGAGGCTCCTTGGGCGGACGCCCCCGGCGCTGATGTCCAGGACAGCAACCATTTCGTCCGTATCTCCGGCCCATTCCGGATCATCCAGATCTCTGTATGGTTCAGCCACCACTGCTAGGGCGTCCGTGCTCTCCCGATTGGTTTGGTAGAGCAGGTCCTGCGCTCGTCTTGACCTTCCCAAGTTGGTCTGAAGGATGCGCATTTTCAATCCCCTAGTGTCCTTTCTTCCATGGCTTCCTCCGTGCCAGCTTCCTTGCTGGGTGGTTCCTCTTGTTGCTTTCTTAGGGGGGGGCGCAGGCCGGTCCCCCCATCCTAGGTACAAATGGTGCTCCGAGCACCTCACAGAGCAGGCTTCGAGACCCGAGCATTTCGAGCTCGCGGCAGAGCACGCTTTAGCTTGGTGCCCCGACTTGCCGCATCTGTAGCACAGGTGCCCCCTGTTCTCCTTGGAGGTGCAGGTTTTGCTTATGTGTCCAATCTCAAGGCACCTGTAACATTGTAAAGGTCTTCGCTCGATGGCTTCGACCTTCGCTATCGACCAGCCTATGACAATATTGCCAGCCTGGACCAGGTTCCTCACTTCACCGGCCGGACCTCGTATCCACACGGATCCAAGGCCGTTTCGAGCGGGGCGGATCTCCCCCAGTCGGATGTCATCCGCCTTGCATCTCCTTCGCCAGGGTGTTCCTGATTTCCTCTTTGGTGGCCGCAATATCCATCCTGGTCACCCTTGCTTCCGCAGCTCGGAAGGGTGTCGCCACGCGGACCTTGTTCGGGTCCAAAAACTTTTCTACACCTGGCGGTTTCCCATACCACAGTTCATACGTCGTTTTATTGCCCTGTCTCTTCTGTCCTATCTTGTTAATGGCATGCACTGCGGTGTTCATGGATTTGGCCCATAAAGACAATATTAAGTTTGTGTTTGAATACAAAAAACCAGCCCGCCTCGACTATCGTTCTATTTTCCCTCTCTGCGGCGGCATTTTTTTCTGGAGTGTATGAGACGTATATTGTATGTTTAATCCCCTTGCTTTTTGAATACTTTCAACTTCCTTATTTTTAAATTCTTTCCCTTCATCACTATGTATTTCCTTGACTTCACTATTAAATTGATTTTCAACTTCTAGGCAAAAGACTTTTAGTTTTGATTTCAATTACTTTTGACTTGTGTCATAAGAAGTAAATCTTTGTAAATTTTGAAAAATTACTTTTTACGTAAGGAAATAAATTTTCTTGTCTAATAACTCGACTTCCATAGGTCCACACACATCCGTGTAAATAATTTCGCGTGGATTAGTTGCGCGCTTAACTTTTTCTTGAAAACTCGGCCTGTGATGTTTCCTATTCGCGCATCCTTTACAGAAAAATTATTATCCTCCACAACATTTATGTTCAAATTCTTCAAAAATTTGCTAACATATCTGACAAAGTTTTGGTGACAAAGTCGCTCGTGACATAATTGCAGTAGTTCCGCGTTTAACTCCACTTTGTTTCCAGAATTGTAAACTCACGGTATAATGACTCGCATATCAATCTTATATAACTTTCCCATATCGGAACCTGTCGCGATTACTTTCCGGTTCTGTGAAAACGTTCATTCTTTCCCTTTCTTTAAAATTCTAAAATCTATGCTCTTCTTCGCGACAAATTTAACAGTAAATAAATTCCTTTTCATACCTGGTACGTATAAAACATCGTGAATTGTACCTGCTAACCATATACCATTTACGATGGTCTCCACGTCGATATCTCCCTTGTCGTACGCATCCATAAACGTATATCACCGATCTCTATCTTTACCGTCTTGGCGAATTTTTCAAAGACACTGAACCATCCTTGTCATCCCATCGTGTGTTCTGATGTTCCTGTATCGATGGTGAAATGTTGTCATTCACTGCTCGCATCATTGAAGTGATTCCCAGTAGACTAAGTTTGCTGCTGCCCTGACTTTGATTTTTGGACTGCCAGTTGTCTCCTCTGTTGTTCCTTTGGTTGTTTCGAAAGCAATTCTTACTGGTGTGGTCTTTCCTTCTGCATATAAAGCATCTAAAGCAGTCTTTCTTTATATAACCAATCTTTCCACAGTTAAAGCAGCTTGGTCCTTGTTTCTCGTATTGACTTCTGCTTGCCTACTTCTGCTGCTCTCTTTTGTTATTGCCTTTCGTTACCAGTGCCACTGATGCTTCCTAATCGTCATCTTTTTACCACCTGGACTCTTCCGTCATCAGCCTGGTAATGAGCCTGCCTAAGGTCTTTTTCTCATCACCCATCGAATCCCACGCACTATGAAAATGACAAAACTTCTTTGGCAACGTCGTTGAAATGCGTGTAATCAGAATTTTCTCGTTAATTTCACTCCCAAGAGCTTCCATCTTCGCCACCAGCTGCTCTATTTTTGACAAGTTTTGTGCAACACTTTCAGATTCTTCCCACTTGAAATCAAAGAACTGCTTCTGGACCACACTCAGATTTTCATCCGATTTCATGTCATACACTGCATTACTTTCAGATTACTTTCTCCTGCAGTGACAATTAATTTTCTTGCAGTCTTATCCGCCTTTAAAGATATTTTTCTTTTAAGTTCACATTTTCGCCTGGATGACGCAGATTCTCTTCATATACATCGATCATCATATCGTCATCTTTCCCCAAATGTGTTCGCATAATACAGTACCCTTGAAGCCAATTTTCTTTGCCACGCAGCTTCTCGATCTTCACACTCTGTGATTCCTTTTTTGTTTTATTATTTATTTTACAATACTGTTACTTACTTTACTCTACACAATTCATTACCATCTTATTCACTTCTCGTTTCTACTACAAAATTCACAGCTCTTGGTCCATAACCTGTTGAGATTGTCTGATAGAATAACGAGTGGATGAATTTGTAATAGAAAAATATATTGAAATAAATAAAGATATAAGTATAAGTATAAGTATAGGTATAGTGTATGCTGATTCAGATCCTGACTCTTATAGTATTACAATACAATAGAAGAAGCCATGATAGGAAGCACGTTCATATATTCATAGAAAAGGACGTTACCAAAAAATCGACCTACAAGAACAGCTACAAGAAACAGCAATAGAAATCTACATATAGCTCTTTTATTTCTACACCTTGTAACCCAAAACATAATTTATATTCAAGGACACAATAGTATGGACTTCCCCTTATTTCGAATTTTTTGTTTCACTAAATTCTGTTCTCTTTAATCAGCGGTCTCTAGGTCACGGATATACAAAAAAGAAGGTGTAGGGTTTTCTTGAAGTAATTACTTCAACAGTATTACGCCATAATATATCACGTTATATTATATTACGTGGTATTACGTCACGTGTTATTACATCGCGTTATATTGTATTGCGTTACACTATATTACGTGGTATTGTATTAAGTTATATTGTAATACACGTAATGTAATACACGTATAATATAATTATATAACGGTAATATAATAATATAATTATGTCATATTACGGTATATAATATAACGTTATATTTCACTACGTTATATTGTATTACATTACATTATTATACATAATATGGTGTTACGTTATATTATATAACGATATTATACTAAGTTATATGGTAATATAATATAACGATATATAATATAACGTAATACAATACAATTATACTATGCTATGTTATATAACGATATTATAATATGTTATATTGTATCACATTATACGATATTACGTGGAATTGTATTACGTTATATTATACCGCTGTTACATTACATTACGTTATATTATATTACGTTATAATATATTACGTTTATTATGATATGATATAATATATTACGTACTTATTTATGATATCACGTTATATTATGTTTCGTTATTTTGTATTACATTATATTATATAACGGCGTTATATCATGTTATATTATATTACGTTATATTATATTACATTATATTATATAACAATATTATATCACTTTATATCGTATCAAGTTAAATTGTATTACGTTATATTGTATAAAGTTATGTTATGTTACGTTTTATTATATTACCTTATATCATATCACGTTGCATTATACTACGTTATATTATATTACCCTTTACGACCGTGTGTCATCGGATCGCTGTCCAAGTCTTTTTACTGTTGCGGATGCGTCTCAGCATATAGCCGCCCGAATTCGTTCTCAGTCCCGCACACTTATTTTGAAGTAACTGGCGTACGTATATTTTTCTGACGGATAATCTTATGAGTTTTCACGCATGGGTATAGTAAACTAAACAGTAGTATGTGTTACGATAGTTCGCGGAGAGACGCGTTCAAAGATATCGCGTCAACGAGAGTCGTAAATTCTCGTTACGATTAAGTAATCGACGCCACGAACTGATCGCTCCCCTATTTCTTTTATGATAATAGGGGTGGTTAATTGATGTTAGACTGGATTCACACGTATAAATGTGGTTTATTCAAACAACACAACTACAGTCTTGACAATGCAGAATAAGCTAGGTAATAGTGTAAGACGACTCTTAGAATGACGGTGTTGGAATCACTACCGTCTTGACAAGGTAGAATACGCGATGTAAGAGTAGACGTTGACTCTTCGAACGATGCTACTAGACTGCTTACTGCGATGTAAGAGTAGAGGACGACTCTTCGAACGACGATGCGAGACCGCTTACAGCTAGGTAAGAGTATAAGACGACTCTTCGAACGACGATGCGAGACCGCTTACAGCTAGGTAAGAGTATAAGACGACTCTTCGAACGACGATGCGAGACTGACTTTCCGCGAATATGATGCTAAGGAGGAAACCTTGCGATGGATGTGTCCAAGGAAACGAAAAAGCCAATCTGTTAAAGGCAAGTTTTCGTTGGTAATAAGGGAATAGGTTTTATTGGGGACAATAAAAAAGGCCATTCCAGATGGTCAACATGTGTTAGACAGACGGGAAATGCAGGTAGAATTGGCAAGTGATTGTTTTTGGTCTGAAGGACCTTAGGGGTATATAGGCCAAGGTTTATGATAGATCCTTGAGGCTATTGAGAGACCGTGCATCCGGTTGTTATTTCTCCCGCGGTGAGTGACCTGGTCCAGGTAAAAAGTCGCCCGACGTAACAGTATGGTTTTGATGAAATAAAATTATAGATATTTAGAAATCTTATCTTCCGTTTAACGTACACTCGCGATTGTAGGATGATGGTCGAGTCAGAACGAATTTCAGTCTGTCAATGGCATTACCAGATGCCATGTATCAGCTAGCTTTTTATATATTTTATATATTTTTCATAATACCTTATACACGATGCCTGAAAGATCCAGAAAGTACCTGTTCGATAGTATTAGTGGTGATGACAAATATTATTTTGAACCTGACAAGATAGAAAACGGCGACAGTGTTTCAGACAGTGGAAACGAACTTAGTTCAACAAGAAATCGGCTCAGACATTTCAATAGTTCTATTGATTGTGACAGTGAAGATGAACTAAATATTGAAGCAAATAATACAAGCCTCAACAATAAATAACGCAAACGTTCAATGTATATATTTTCTCAACTGCGCGCGCCTTTACCTCCCGTCCACAGCGACGCTCGCGACGTCGAGTAGCCCCACCCGCAAAGGGTTATATTACGTTATATCTTAACATGTTATATTATATTATTTTATATTATATTATATCATGGATGTGTAGACATCTGGCAGCCATCTTGCCCGCGGCGTGGGGACTGGTTTGTGTAAAGGACATAACAATACTCATAACTAAGAAAGAGTTGAATGGTTTTATTCTCTTATACTATAAATGGATCATTGACATTGCCAAAAGATTAAATCAGAGAACAAAAAGAGAAAAGAAATGAAGATTTATACGATATAAAATCTGCATTTATCTTTATTTCGGCATTAGTTAAACGTGTCTTTTTTTAAAATCTAAAAAAGATTAGGGGAAGAGGGGAAAGAGCAAACTTTCGAATTATAAATAAACTAGATATGGGTTCCTGTGGCGTAGGACTACGCCGCGGAAAACCTCAATGGATCTAGTATTTACCTATAGCCGGGTGGCAATCGATCTTGTCAGCGCCAATCCGGTGCGGAGGATTGCGGAGAAGTTGGTGAGCCCATACCTGTCAAGAACACTCATCTCACCTTCTCGTGGGACTCCCCGTCACCCTGCTCTGGCAATAATCGGCATAGGGTGCGAAAGAGTGAGTGGCACCAGGACTGGAACTGAAAGTGACGACTTCAGCGAAGCATAATTGACAAATATGGACAGCAAACGTAAAGGGAATACAGTTTACGGTGCAGGGGAGGGAGACCCCAGTTCCGGCGCAGCTGTGGGTAGTTAAATGGGCTGCGTCGTCATCTTACGACCACGACCATTCAAGTTTGGACAGTCAGGTCTCTGGATCGGTTTCTGCGCCTGGCGAGGAGAGGAGGTTATTGAGATCGGCGGAAGGACAGGAGGGTACCTTTCTGGCCCCCTCTATGGTCCAGGATGCCGGATCATCTTCTTTAGAATTATACTGGAGGGTCCGACGACGAGGAGACGATAGCCTCGTTGAAGTCGAACCTCTCTATAACATCTGGGCGGTCCAGGGGCAAGAAACGGAAGATAATTTGCATTACCCCGGACGTGCCAGAGGATCTCGTGCGTGAGCTGAGGACTGAAACGACTGCTGATATCGGTGCTGAGATGATCAGGAGGGTCGGGGAGGTAATCAGGGTGGCGATTGCGGGTGTCGCCGGGATGATGGAGTTGTCCAAGTTGTCCAAGAGGATTGGACCTGCCTGCGGTACCCACGCACCAAGATTCGTGGATGCGAGGTTGCGGTGCTCGAGGAGGAAAACGAGGCCCTGCGGAAAGAGCTTGCGCGAATGGCGGTCAGCACGCCCCAGGTGTATTCTCGGTGCCGCGTCTCAGTTCCGAATCGGGATGTCCTCCGAGAAACGGACGGGGCGACAACGCGCGTCTCACTGCCTTGGAGAAGAAGGTCGAGGAGCTGGGACCCTCTATCATAAGGGCCATTGAAGAGCGCCTTAGAGGTAGGCAACGCAGTCGTGAGGCGCGAGCCAGATAGGATTTGGTGGCCTCGGTTCGCACCACCAGCTCCACCCAATTACCATCGCTCTCGAGGGAGCAGCAGAGTGGAGAATGGAAGGTGGTCGAGCCAAGAAAAAAGGGAATGAAGAAAGAAAAGGTGTATAATGTCATAGAAAGAGCGGTGGGGAGCGAAATCTACAAGGCTTCATTCGTGACAGACGCTTAGTCTGGAAGGAGGACAAAGGGCACTCCGAAACCCAGGGCTGTCGCATCGACGGGGACCTTGGCGAAAACTCCGAAAGGTGTGCCGGTGCAAGAGCCTAAGAAGGCTGTGCTCCCTCGCTCACCGCGTTCATCAGCGGTGACTCTGACCCTGAGCGAGGGGGCGAAGACGTCATACGCGGAGGTGCTGGCGTCGGCAATAGGGAAAATCTTGCTGATAGAAGTTGGCATCGAAGCGATTAAGATGCGTAGGGCTATGGCCGGAGCTATCATCTTGGAGGTTCCCGGTGATATAGACCGGAAGAAAGCATCCACGCTGGCGACGCGTCTGGCGCAGATCTGGGACCCGGCCACGGTCGGAGTCGCGGCTCCAGCCAGAATGGTAGAACTGCGTGTGGTCGGTATAAACGTCTCCATCACCAAGGAAGAACTGCGGGACACCTTGGCGTTGGCTGCGGGATGCGGCGGCGCGGAGGTGCAGGTCGGCGAGATCGGGACCTCTAGAAGCGGTTTCGGCTCGGCTTGGGTATGCTGACTACTAGCCGGAGGGAGAAAGCTTCCTCAGGCAGAAAAGGTAGCGCTGGGATGGTCAATTGCAAGGGTCGAGGCCATCGCCAAGAGGCCCTTGCAGTGCTTTAAATGCCTGGAACTAGGGTACGCCAGGACGACGTGCGTATCGACGGTGAACCCACGCGTAGTGTCGTGAAAAAATTTTTTTTGTATATCCCGTGATGAGCCCCTCTTGTAGAATCGGAGGAATATTATCTATAATTTTTCCCGAACTATATACAATTTATTCAGAATAAATAAACTGTATAGACGGTTGGACCGAACTGTATTGGACAGAAAACGATGATTGTTTAATGTGAACTAAATATAAAATAGTGCTTTAACTCAGACAACTCAACAATCAACTCGCAACTCTCTCTCGACAACGCAACTTGTACTCTCTCAACTCGACAACGCTAACAACTCTATCTCTCGCAACCCGACTTCTCAACTTTACTCCTCGACTCACTCTGACTCGTCGAATCAACTCTTTCTTCGACTCCACTCTCTCCGACCTCCAATTCGTCCTTCTTCTCTAACGTTCCTTTTGTTTTTCTTTTCGAAATCTACGTTATAAGTTTACACGGCAATGTGACGTAAGAAAAATTTTTGCTTGGTGTCTCCACAAGAACTAGGTGACCTTAGTCACATAGGCTTTTTTCCATCTAAACGAACAACCGAAGGACAGACGACACCGTTTTTGCAATTTCGGTTGACTTTCGTCAGGCCTTTTTGCTCACGATACTACATTCGGCCATACCTGACAATCACATCTGCCCTCAGATGTGCTCATTATCAATGCTCCATGCATGCTAACTCCTGCATCACTAACATCAACGTTCCACAGCTTCATATGATCAGCCGCCGTAGAAGTTGTAAGCGGCCCCTTGTGCTTGACTTCTCGCTGCACCATGTAGCAGTCATTCCGTAGGACTTCTACCGCACGATACGACCCAAGGAATTTTGAATGCAGCTTTAACCCAGGACCGCCCTGTGTCCTCTCGATCGCCACTAGATTTCCCGCCTTGTACGTCGTCACCTTCTTACGTCTCTTGTTAAACATCTTCGCCGACAAGAGGTCGAAGCTGGGCATCGTGCTAGAGACTGCCCTGCCTCGACACCCAAGTGCCCCTCTGCGAGTCGCTCGGGGCACCTGCGGCCCACCGGATGGGAGGAACGGCGTGCTGCCCGCCAAAGAAGGAAAAAAGGAGGATTCCATCAATTCGTGACTCCGCCGCGGAGAAGGGCATATCGGATCCAATGTGCGCCGAAGGAGGTACCAGAAGAGCAGTAGATGGCCGGGAGGAGGCCATGGATCTGGTGCAGTGAATTCATGCGCCTTCTCCAAACTAATCTGGGACGGTCGAGACGGGCGCAAGACCTGATCTCCCAGACC
The DNA here is from genome assembly GCA_014737365.1 of Bombus soroeensis. Lineage (NCBI taxonomy): Eukaryota > Metazoa > Arthropoda > Insecta > Hymenoptera > Apidae > Bombus > Bombus soroeensis. The sequence continues at coordinate 14,880 of JACXIL010005314.1, forward strand.
ATCCGGGAGAGCGGGGTCGTCTCGCGGTGGTCGCTGAGCCGTACTATATTCCCGACGCCCCCACTGTGTCGGAGACCTGAATGGCTGGATAGCTGTAGCATGGACACCGGCGCTGGATTCCCCTAGTGTCCTACTCGATCGTGGCAGCGGCTATGTCGCCGTCGAGTTAGCTGGAATGGTGTTGGTGGGCGTCTACGTTTTCCCTAACAGCCGCCTGGCCGCGTTTGAGGACTTTCTGGACGGGGTTGGAGAATGCGTCAGGAGATACCTCCCGCCAGGTGCTCGTCTTGGGGGACTTCAACGCTCACTCTTCGCAATGGGGCAACCTCAGAACGGACACACGTGGGATGATGTTGTTAGACTGGGCCGCGGGACTTGGACTACTATTGGTGAACAGGGGCTCGGTGAACACTTGCGTGGTGTGGATGGGATCGTCCGTGGTTGACATCACTTGGGCTACTCCCGGTGCCTTCTGACGAGTATTGGATTGGAGAGTGGTCGAGACTCATTCAGACCACCTATACGTTTTTATAGAATTGGTGTCTGTAACAGCAGCTACTACACCCGCCACGCAGGCCTATAGCATCAGAGGAAGAGCCAAGAGCTCTCGCCAAGGTGGCGGGTCAAGGAGAGGGACAGTGAGCTGCTCCAGGCGGCAGTCATCGTGGCTGCCTGGAACTGGGACGCGCATACGATGGAGGGAAGTGTCGACAAGGAAGTGAAGACCCTTCTTCAAGACATGAGCGCGGCGTTGACGCCTCGATGCCGCGCTCCGTACCCGGTAGTGGACATCATCATGCTGCCCACTGGTGGACACAGGAGATTGCAGAGCTTCGTACTCGCTGCGTTCGGGTCTGCAGAGTGTTCTAGAGGGCGCGACGTAGACGGATTCGTGACAACGAAGAGGAAGCTACGAGGCGTACAGGAAAGCGCGATACACTCTACAGCGGAAGATCAAGATTGCGAAAACTCGGTCCTGGAGAGACCTTGTTCAGGTGGTCGAATCTGATCCGTGGATCAGGCGTGGAGGCGCTGGAACGCTTGGAGTTGCCCCCCTACCTGGTTTGTGTCATCCAAGCCTATCTGAACGACAGGTGGGTTACTTATAAGGATAACAGAGAGGAAGAAGCGCGCAGGTCGGTCGAGCGCGGTGTCCCACAGGGTTCGGTGTCGGGACCGATCCTCTGGATCACGGCGTATGACTCGGTCCTTCGCTGCCCCCTACCTTCGGTTACGGACATAGTCTGCTACGCCGATGACACTTTGGTGCTGGCTGTGGGACGATGGTTTTATGAGACTCTCAAACTAGGAGAGGTTGCCGTGGCGTGCGTGGTTTGTGCCATACAGGAGCTAGGCTTGAGTGTGTCACCTGCCAAGCCCGAGGCCATGTGGTTCTTCGACCAACACCGTAGAGGAACCTCTCCTCCTGGACTTTGTGTGAACATTCGCGAAGAGGAAGTACAAGTGGGGCTCAAGATGAAATACCTGGGCCTCACGATCGATAGCCAATGGACGTTTGAGCAGCATTTTGAACTCCTGGTCTTTAAAGTGACGGCCGCAGCCAACGCCTTATGCGGCCTCATACCACACATTGGCGGGACTGGAGTCGAAGTTCGTCGACTGTACAAGGGAGTGGTTCGATCCACGGTCATGTACGGGGCCCCGGTGTGGGCGGAAAATCTGCAGAAGAGTCGACACAGTCTACTACTGCTGAGGAGGTTACATAAGATTACCTCCATCCGAATAGCCAGGGGATATCGAACCATATCCCACGCGTCGGCGTCGGTGTTGGCGGCGTCTCCTCCGCTCGAGCTACGAGCCCTAGCGTTTCGACCACTGAACCGTATTACGTTATGCAGTATAACGTTGTAACGCACATATTGTATAGTACACGTTGTATAGTACTACTATATATAGTGTTAACGATATAACGTATTACGTAATATAGTATTACGCTGTATCGTATTATGTTATAAGGAATTAGGCTATAACGTGTTAATTCATATAGTATTACGTTATATATTATTATGTTATATACTATTACGTTAGATAGTGTTACGTTATATAATATTGCGCTATATTGTGCAGTGTTATATGGAATTACGCTATAACGCAATACGTTATTTAGTACTAGTACTACGCTATATATATATGCTATATAGTATTACGCTATAATGTAAAATACGTCATATAGTATTAAGTTATATGGTATTACGTTACATAGTATTACCTTCTATATTATTACTTTATATAGTATTACACTATATCGTATAATGTTATATGGAATTACGCTACAACGTATTAAGTTTTATAGTATTACGTTATATATTACTACGTTATATACTATTACGTTAAATAGTGTTACGTTGTATAGTATTACGTTCTACAATAATACGTTATATAGTACTACGTTATACTGTATAATGTTATATGAAATTTCGCTATAAAGTAAAATGTTATATAGTATTACGTTATATAATATTAAGTTAGATAGTGTTACGTTATATAGTATTACGTTGTACAGTAGTACGTTATATAGTATTACGTCATATCGTGAAATGTTATATGTAATTACTCTATAAAGCAATACGTTATATAGTACTATGCTACATAGTATTACGCTGTAAGGTAATAAGTGATATAGTATTACACTATAACGTCACACGTTATATAGTATTTAGTTATATGGTGTTACTGTATGTAGTTTTGCTTTCTATTACATTATATACTATTACGTTAGATAGTGTTAAGTTATATAGTATTACGTTATAACGTAATATGTTATATAGTATGACGTTACACACTTTTACGTTAAATAGTGTTACGTTATATAGTATTACGTTCTACAGTAATACGTTTTATAGCGTTACGTTCTCGATGATGAATTTATATATTGTCTTTATGTAAATCGAAATGTTAAAACGCTATTCAAAATCTAATCTCAATGAATTTGCCGCGTTTTTTTTTTTATTTATTTATTTGAAACGGTACTAGTCGAATAATTGAAGTCTGTATTTAAAAATTCCGCTCGATACGGTAGTTACTGCCACCAGAAACAGTCTAAGGACTGTTTCAATTAGATATTTTATTATCACTTACCTTTTCGAAGATCCCGAACAGTCGTATTTTCTTAATAATTCTATCGATAAATTAAATTCTCGTGGGTAGCGTTAACTAGCGTTTAATTCGACTGGCAAGTAAATTCCACGTTACGGCTAACCCGCTATGTGCAGGAATACTGGCACGGGAGAGAATTAAAGTTGGTGAGAATAAATATTCGATTCTGATATACAAGGTTTATTTAAGTTTGAATATCGGTAAATAATGGTTTTATTCAAATATACTGGATTATTATAATGGTTGTTATATTTTTATATATGTATAATTATTTCACAAGATTCTGTTCGCTTTGATCTTATTATACCACTAGATAAATATTTTCTATGTCAAAAGGTTTATTTTGATTCGATTGGTTGTTGACAGAATTTATTTAAAATTTCGAATATTCAAAGTCGCAATAGTTATAATGGTTGCTTTTAATTTGATTGGTCGCTGAGAGAATTTATCTTTTGAAATTTCGAATATTCAAAATCACAATAG
>JACXIL010005315.1:0-18682 GCA_014737365.1 Bombus soroeensis
TCCTTCCTGGACGAGCTCGCGAACTGCGCGAGGCGCTTGGGCGCCTGTCCGTCACTGGTGCTCGGGGACTTCAACGCTCACTCTACGGCGTGGGGCTCCCGCAGGACCAACGGAAGGGGGCGCGCAGTACAGGACTGGGCGGCCGCGCTCGACCTCCGGCTTATGAACCGGGGATCGTCCAGCACGTGCGTGGCGTGGCAGGGCGAGTCCATAGTGGATCTCACGTGGGCAAATCCTGCCGCATCCCGCCGTGTTTCCGGTTGGGAGGTCTCCCCGGAGGAGACCCTCTCGGACCACCTCACATCGTGATGGAGGTGGCTTTCGGCGGCGCGAGGGGCGACCGCCCGCCCGCTTCGCGCGGGGCAGTCGGCTCACCGGGAAGGAGAAGGAAATTCCCGCGGTGGGCGGCGGCCCACAATGCGTCTGTTCGACGGATGCCTGTCTCGGGGCGAATTCCCCGTGTCGTGGAAGGAGGGACGGATGGTCCTGCTGCCGAAGCCAGAACGTCCTCCGGACTCGCCTTCCGCCTTTCGGCCGGTGTGGCTCTTGGACGAGGCTGGCAAGCTACTGGAGAGAGTGGTAGCTGCCCGCCTCGAGTCGCATTTGTCCCGGACTGCTCCCGGACTGCACGACGGCCAGTTCGGCTTTCGGAGGGGGCGGTCTACGGCCGACGCGGTCGCCCGTGTCCGCTCCCTCGTCGAGGTGGCCGTGCGACGTGGTTACGTGGCGTTGGCCGTGTCGTTGGACGTGGTCAACGCCTTCAACAGCATCCCCTGGGACAGGATATGCCGGGCCCTCGAGTCTCATCGGGTGCCCGCATACCTGCGGGGTGTGGTCCGCGCGTTCCTCCGGGACCGTAGTATCGTCTACACCGGGCGGGGCGGAAGGATGATGGGAAGGGCGGTGTTCCGCGGAGTCCCACAGGGTTCGGTATTGGGTCCGTTGCTGTGGAACATCGCGTACGACGCGGTACTTCGAGCGCCGATGCCACCGGACTCGGCGCTAACCTGCTACGCCGACGACACGTTGGTGCTAGTCTGGGGCACGACGTGGGGCAGGACCGTCCGTCTGGCGGAGCTGGCGGTGGCCTGCGCGGTCGCCGCTATCAAGGGACTGGGGCTGGAGGTGTCTCCGGAGAAGTCCGAGGCAATGTGGTTTTGCCGGAAGGCCAATCACGGGACGCCCCCAACGGGCTATCGTCTGAGGATGGGGGAGACCGAGATCTGGGTCGGAACCAGCATGAAATACCTGGGTCTGACTCTCGACAGCCACTGGACCTTCGGCGCTCACTTCGAGCGCCTGGCGCCGTCGGTCGAAGCGGCGGCGAACGTCCTAGGGCGCTTGCTGCCTCGACTGGGCGGGCCCGGCGTCGGAGTGCGACGGCTGTACGCCGGTGTGGTGCGATCGAAGCTCCTCTACGGAGCTCCGATCTGGGCGGAGGACCTGATGGCCAACCGTCGCAGTCTTCTGTTGGTCAGGAGGTTGCACAGGACCGTGGCCATCAGGGTAGTGAGGGGCTTCCGCACCATTTCGACGGCGGCGGCGGCGGTGCTCCCCGGTCTTCCCCCGTTCGAGTTGCAGGCTCTGAGGTGTCGCGAGGTCTATCTTCGCACCCGGGGTCTGTCGGACGGGGGCGGCCCGGCGAGCGCCGACGTTAGGATTCAGGCTCGGCGGGACCTGCTCGACAGATGGCGCGCCAGCCTCGACACGAGAGCGGGCGCGCCGGGGCTGAGGGCCATCGGAGCCGTCCTTCCGAACTGGGACGTATGGTTGGACGGTGGAGGACCCCCCCTCACCTACAGGGTGACGCACCCTACAGGTGAGTACCTGCATCGAATCGGGAAAGAGGCAACCGCGCGCTGCCACCACTGCGATACTGGCGTGGACTCGGCGCAGCACACGCTGGGGGATTGCCCCGCGTGGGCTGTGCCGCGCCGCATCCTCACAGTGGAAATAGGGCCGGACCTCTCGCCGCCGGCGATCTTCAACGCGATGCTGACGAGCGAGAGCGGAAGGCGCGCCGTCGTCTCCTTCTGCGAGCAGGTAATGCTCCGGAAGGAAGCAGCAGAACGGGTAAGGGAGCGGGGCTCCCACCCGGAAAGGATCGGCAGGCGAGGTCGCGGCAGAGGCCGTGGACGCGCCCCGGCGAGGCCCGGCGGGATCCAATCTTAGGCGCTGACAAACCCAGCGCCCAGGGGCCGTCAAGCAGTTCGGTAGGGGATCCGGACTGCCTTGCACGGCGGCCCCCCGCGAAGTGCATCGGTGCGTCATAACCTCACACCGCGTCAACAGTTCTGAATGGACGAATCAAGATTGGCGCGGGGGAGGCCCAGTGTTTGTTGCTTACCTGCAGTCCCTGGGCCTCCCTCGACCGCTACAGGGAAGGTCATCCGTGGAGGTTTTAGTCGGTTGGAGTCCGACACCACCGCGTTGCTTCTCTCCCCCAGAGGCGATGCGGAGTCCGTGCGGATTTCCTCCACATAAAAAAAAAAAAAAAAAAAGAAAAAATGGTAGTACCATAATACCGTACGTAAAACGCTTTAGGATTTACACGTAATAATATTGGCTTGGCTTGTATTCCTTGATATATTCCCCTCATTTTGGCACTGTTATCATATCATTGTCCGCGACAGTCGGATATTTTTATTTCCAACTATCGTGAACTATTTCAAATTTCACAAAATGTTCCTAGATTTCAACCTTCTCGTCTGTTATGTTGACATAACGTAGAATAACCGATAATTGTTCTTGATGGCTCACATCTGGTGTACAATCCAATAAAATGGAATAATATTTTGCTCTCCTTATTGCATCGATAATTACTTTTTGTTCTTTATTTGCCATTGCACTTATTAATTCGTTTTGATTTGAATGCGATAAATAATGATGCCCTTTTATGGCTATTCTGTTTAAATAGTCGTTTAGAACAGAATCAAATTTTGCAATTAATTGTATTAAACCCAAAAAATTACCATTGTACGGTGTGTACAAAGTATCGGAACTTTCTCGGAAAGCTAAATTATGTTGCGCCAAATATAAAATAACAGCAGTTATTCTTTGGAAAACTTGTTCGTATCGTGCCGTTTCAAGTATTAAACATTATTTGCACTCTTTATTAAGTAGATTGCCAGTACGAAAATTTTGTTGAGTTTGAAGCCATTTGTTTATAGTTCGTAAATGTACCGCAGATCGTTCGTGCGTTTTGATTTGCTGTGTTAAATGAGACCAATCGCAAAACCCATCTGCCTCCAATGAAATATCAGTAGTGGAAAATAATTTACAAGCGAAACAGTAAACCTTGTCTTTAGATTTAGAATAAATTAGCCATCTTCGTGCTTTCCTTTGCCCATTCGTCAGTATTCTTGTAAAATATGTTGCAGAAAAACTTCTGTTATTTTCGTTCTTAGGGAAGTTAAATTGAGTAACTTGTACTGGACCATGCTGAACTATTAAATTTACTGCTTGTTGTGTTCTGCCAATTGACCACGTGCTAGAATCTTCAATGTCGAAATTTCTGTTTTCTTCTTTTTGTGCTTCAATTTCCATGTTTTTAATATCTTTTTCTTGATAAGTTTCACAATCGCTCGTTGTTCTATTATTTCCATTTTCGTCCAATTCAGTTTCGTTGGTATCTTCTGCATTTTCCTTCACAGGTGTATTCAACTCTTGGTTTTCCTCTTCCAAAGGAATTCCATTCATTGCTGTATGTTCTTCACCTATGCTTGGCTGTCTTGAATGACTAGTAGTTTCAATTACATACTTCAAAATGTTGTTGTTACGTCTGGCGACTCTCTACCTAAACCAGGCCGCACACCGCGAGCAGGATGGTAGCCAGATGTCTACACATCCTCAATGCGTACCCTCAATATTCTGAAGTTTATTGTCTACTACGGGTTGACACCGCAAAGTTGGTTTTTTCTTTCACGTACGATGCTTGCCACTAGCAACTTTCCCTCGGGGACAGTTAGCACCCTTCCTCACCCACCAGCCTGACAAATGACCAATTAACAACGAAATCTATTTCCTCACTCTACCAACGAAAACTTGCCCTTAACAAATCAGCTCTTTTCATGTCCTTAAACCCACCCATCGCTCCATCGATCCCATCGCATTCCTCCACAGCATCATCTTCACGGAAAGCCCACGCTTACGTCGCGTTCTTTACATTGTAATTTTGTATATCAATCGATACTCACATATACTTTATCAGTTTATATCTCTCTAGTGAACAAGTTGTTTGAATAAACTTTAATTTAAACGTGTTAATCCAGTATATAATCATTTCAACCACCTCTATTATCATAAAAGAAATAGGGGATCGATCAGTTCATGGCGTCGATTATATAATCGTAACGGAAATTTACGGCTCTCGTTGACGTGCTATCTCTCCGCGAACGGTCGAAACATTTTGGTCCTTCGAGCCGAATCACGTGTCAGTGAAAAAGTGCACTTACCAGTGACCACACAGTGCCACGTGAATACATCAAAACCAGCAGCGGAAGCGTTATCAATCCAACGAAGCCAGTGACGTCAAGAGCGTCACCTTCGTAGAAGCAGCCTCGCGCCGCAGCTGGACGATCATCAGCGCAACGAATTCAAACAACAACGAACTCTCGCAATGACAAGGTAAGCTCGTTAAACGTTTCGCCAATTCCTATTCTTTCCAATACATCAACCACCGTCAAAAGAATGCCAATTGCGTCGAAAATCAACATCACACGACAAAAACGTGATAAATACATCGTCATCATCCAGACCATACAGAAAAACGTCGACAAGTATCAACAGGCTAACAATAATGACGAGTGTCTGTTGGCAATATATATCAAACCCAACTCGAGGAAGAGTGGAAACGCTTCCGACTCATCCAAGAGGATTTAGAAGACCTCAGCGAAGCGGACTCCACGTTGGAAGTAGACACGTTAGAAACGTACATGTCCCTGGGAGCTCGATTGAAGAAGCTGATAAAGGGTGAGTAACCATCAAATCCGTCGACATCCAACGGCAGCGATTTTCCGGCACCGAAGGTTTACTTACCAGAAATGCGGCTGCCCACATTCGACGCGAAATTTGGGCAATGGAGTTCATTCTACAACACGTTTGCCTCGACGATAGAAAATAACCATTACCTCACACCCACACGAAATTTCCACTATCTGCGCGCCGCCCTAACAAGAGAAGCAGAGGCCTGCGTGAATTCAGTAAGTTTCAACGATGGAAATTACCCTGATGCTATGGCCCTCCTCAAGCGGAGATATGAGTGCCCACGACGCATCGTGTCATGCCACGGCTTCGCAATTATAGATTATCCCAAATTAACTAAATGTTCTCCTACGGCTTTAAGAGACTTAACTAACGCGATAAGACAAAATCTCGGCGCATTAAATAGATTAGGAGAATCAACCAATGCAAACTCCCTCATTCCCGACCTCATTAGTTCAAAGTTGCCACCAAACATCAAACAACAGTGGGAATTCACATTAACTAATAAGGAAGTCCCTCAATACACTCAATTACTGGACTATCTCGAGAACTTAGCACTCACTTGCATATCGCCCTCGGAGGTCTCGCTGACAAAAGGATCACAGGAACAGCCCAAGCGAGTCCGTCAATACGCGCCACGAGGACACGCATTTACCGCATACCAGGCTCCGTCAACATGTCACACCTGCCGAGGACCACACCCCATCTGGAGATGTGACACCTTCAAGGCTAAATCACAACGAAAACCCTCGCCCCCAAGCCTATGTTCCAATCACAGACGAACACGTAACCAATGACGCCGACGATCGACTCTTTTGACGACCGAATATAATACACCAGTAGTATCCCAATCATTATGCAAAGATCTAGTGATAACAGCGCAAATCCACATGCTGAACGATAAACAGCAACCGATCTGTTATCGAGCAGCGCTAGCATGAACTTCATTACGGAACAAATGGCAAATTCCCTTAGAAATTGAATGGCTGTCTTGAATGACTTAGTAGTTTCAAATACATACTTCAAAATGTTGTTTACTTGCTGTTTAATATAATCGTTTCGCTGCTTCTTCCGTTTCAGTTTTTCAGCCCCATTTAAATATTTCCGTCCATGATCTCTATCTCTGCTAGCCATAGCGGTTCTTAAAAAAACATATTTCCGTGTATAAAATTTTGCCTGTTACAATAATGAATAAAATCCCGTGTCAGAAAACATTTCCTGCAAGATAGGATAAACTACATATTTCATTGGTTTGTATATAGTTTGAAACGTTTCTCCGTTCTTGCTCGCCTTATCAAAATTTTAACATTTGGGGCGAAATTAATTTAATAATAACGAATTCAAATTCTCAACTAGTTATATGTTTTGAATTTCATTTGTATGACTGCGATACGTTTTTTCTGCGACGCGATTTCAATTATGGTTGATTTTAACTTAAAAGAGGGGAAATAATTGAAAAAAAATACTTACCAGAAATCAAACGTTTTGAAATTGTATATGTCACGGTTTATACCGCAATATAACTTGGAAGAATATTCGCTGTCTTACATTTGCCGAAACGTAACGATCACAGTCCTTGCCACGCGTCGAGAGATTCACTAACGCTCAGCATCGAAGACCGTAGAAATGCAATAGCCTGATGCGTTTTTGTTTAAAACATATGAACCGCAAGACGGCAACTGAAACACAACCACTAATAAATGTCAGGAATTGCTATGCCCAATTCCTATGCAAGTTCCTAGGAGCTGCGACTTGTCGATAGATTTTCAAAAATTGGGGTCTTATCTCTATTTTTTTAAGCAGTCTTTTAAACAAATCCAAGTATTATTTATTCACATCCATAATTCGCTTTCAAGGGGCAAAAAATTCCATGAAAGTACAAAATCTGTAATCATGTATGACTTTTGCAAAAAACTATTGATGTAGTTTAATTTCTCTAAAAAATACATTTCTCTGAAAGCGACTGGATTTTTTTATCCAAAGTAGTTCCCAGGATGTTACGCCGCGTGGGACAATCCGCACGCCATCCTCCGCTATCGGGCCTTCTAAGGCCCACGCATCGTCATTCCGACCCTCAATAAACCTAGGAACCCACCATAAACCGAAACTTTTAACTTAAATGTTTTAAGACATACTTTTTTAAGGTAATCTTTTAACGGACAAAATCGTCTACCCTGTAAATGTCTTAGATTTATGGGTGTTCCTTGGAACAGTTCTTAGGTTTATTACGCGTTCGTGCAAATTACGGAGAAAGCAGGTATTTTCCTAACGGGAAAGCTGGCTTTTTCCCATGAACAATGTCACCCATGAGCCACGTGTGTAGGAGACTTTCTTCTCCTATCTTCATTCATTAACGTGAGCTATAACCAATGGGCATCGCCGATCGTTGCCCTCACTTTCCTAACGAAAAATGTGAACAACGAATCCACGTTCTTAGTTCAAAGGGGTACCTCTGCACCGAGCTTTCCTCAGTAACCATACGAAAACGAAACTTACTCTTTCTATAGCTCTAGAACACCCAACGTCTCTTCATCGGTTCTCGCCCGTCAATCATTCTGTATCTTACGTCTTAGCCATATTGCATATAAAATTGTTGGAAATATATATGTATTATACCCTGTTAACGCGGTGTTATATCAAAACAATCATTCCTGTTATCTTAACAGAAATCAGGTGATCGATCAACTCGTGGTGTCGATTAATATAATCGTAGCGGGAATTTACGACTCCCGTTGACGTGATATCTTGCGAACGCGTCTGCCCGCGACTGGTCGAAAATACATGGTCCTTCGAACCGGATCCCGTGTCAGTGAAGAGTGCACTCACCAGTGACCATATAGTGCCACGTGAATCCAACGTAATCAGCAGCGGAAGCGTTATCACTACAGCGAAGCCAGTGGCGTCAGGAGCGCCACCTTCGAAAAAGCATAACCCATTGGTCGAGGAACGCAACCACGCAACCTCTCGCCGCAGCTGGACTATCGTCAACAGACTAAGTTCCAACAATTTCAGTATCAATTACATAACAAACAATAGGAACCGTAGACAAACTCACCGCCTTGCGTCGACGCCGAGGCAATTGTACCAGTCACTTTACACGCTTATCAAAAAGACCGGACGAAATCGAACAATCCGGTTGTCCGCAAGAGAGCGAGTTAATACAAATTAAAAATCGTCTGGAAAAATTTGAGACGGACTTCCACGCCATTCAAAACTAGATTATACAGATAGATGAGGGAAAACTCGCTCGCGGCTTTGAAATAGCAGCCGAGTATGATAAGTTAGAGCACCGAATAATCAACCAACTAAACAACATACGACTAGCCACGCCGTCGAAATCGACAAACGACGAATCAGCCGCCGATCCCGAGTCGACGCCGCTTAAACTACCGGAGATTCGGATACCTTATTTTATGGCACCCTCGAGAATTGGCAGTCCTTTTTTGATTCCTTCTTGTCAACAATAGATCGGAACGAACGGCTGACACCATTCCAAAAATTCTTTCACCTCCGAGCAGCCTTGACTGGAAAGGTCGCGCGAACCATCCAGTCATTGGACGTCACAGAGTCTAATTACTCTATCGCTATGAACATTCTGCGACAAAAATTTGACTGCCATCGTCAAATATGCACGCGTCACTGCCATGCGCTCCTCTACCATCATAAGATGGCGAAAGAAACACCCGAAGCCGTAGAGGACCTCATCGAAACCTTCAAAATAAATTTGAAAGCGCTAGAAAACTTAGGCGATCCGCTGACGTCGGATACCGTGTTAGTCGACCTGATCGCCTCAAAGTTACCCCAGTCCACTGTCCGCCAATGGCATCGCACATTGCCAAACAAAAGAATGCCCGATTACACACACTTGATAGACTTCCTCCAAACAAGGGCAAACGGCGATCAAACAAACGCTCCAACAACAGTGATAAAAGGGGGTTCCTACTAACGTCCCCGTCACCGTCGGAACGCGCCACGAGAACATACATTCGCCACCGCACATCGGATGTTGGTGTGTTCGATATGCCAAGGACAACACGGAATCAGGGATTGCGAGGTCTTCAAAGCGCGGCCGGCCAACAAACGCCCCGACATCGCAAAAAGGGCTTCCCTTTGTACTAATTGTTTAGGCAAGGGATTCTCTCACAGACAATGTTCAGCTGATTCATGTGTGGCACATGCCTGAACCAATCGATATCCTACTGAGCACGGGATCAACACTGGCATCATTAAGTATCGAACAAATCAAAATCCATCCAATACATGATACCGACTTGCTTCTGCAAAAGACTCGATTTAGCTGGGTCATCGGGGGGAACCCAACCTCTCAATTGGGAGCTCGCTCATTTCATACGACCACAACTGAAATACAAGCGGATCTCGCCCGCTTTTGGGAAATCGAAGAGGAACCGCCCGCCACACACCCGTCAGAAGCGGAACAACGATGTGAGGAGCATTTCCGGAACCATGTCCGACGCAACAGAGTACGGCAACTTACCTCGCATATATAACGCATACGGACCCTGGGGACCTCTGACAAGGCCACAGGGGTTAGGATATGCCCAACCAGCACGCAAGGTATCCAGTACCTTGCTACCTCGATTAGCTAAGCGTGCAGGCGCCTTCGCTCGTCACAGGTCGAACGGGGAGTTTTCTAAGCCCTCCCGTCTCCCGGAACGGTTCCGGAGCAGTTGGAACGCTGCTCACCTGCCGCGGGCCACTTAGGGATACCCCAACCCACTTGCCAGCATCTTGGCCATCCACCATTGCCACGAGTCCATACCCAAAATTGGTCGAGCTGAGGGGTCGCTACTCCCTCTGGGCTACGCTCGGCCGCCCGTAGTACCATCGTTAATCTTTGGTCGGATTATCGTGTGGATGTACGGCCACGTCACTGCCGGTCGGCGACCTGCTGAACCGAACTCGGCTGACCCAAATTGGACTCACGTAGGCGGGGGCCTCAGGTAGTGGGGCTGCCACTCCTGGGTATTCTTATCCCGACGGTCCTACCTTTCGCATCAAGATCGTAGGTGTGCTACTTACCCATGGGTACGTAGAGAAAGTGTAGCCGCACTTAAGCGCCTTATACTCCCGGCGACCAACCATGCGGTGTACATGGGGACTCACGTAAGCGGAACGCTTGTTCCGACGGTCCCCTTGGCTGCGGGATCGTGGATTTGCCAGCCCCCATACACTCGCAAAAAGCGAGTGCTCCCTGCGGAGAGAAGGGCGATACATCGTCGCTCTGCCATTCAATGAGAAGCTTCCTTCCCTTGCGAAGTCGGTCGCATTGAACAGACTCGTCTCTCTTTACCGCCGATTCCAGCGCGATAAACCACTTGAATCCGCGTATAGTGCGGTGATTCAAAAATATTTAGATTTGGGACACATGACTAAGATCACCACTGGTCAATCCACAGGCTGCCAATATTATTTACCGCATCACGGCGTAGTCAAGGAATCAAGTGACACCACCAAACTCCGGGTTGTGTTCGACGGATCGGCATCCAGCACCACCGGAGTTTCCTTAAACGACACCCTGCACACAGGACCGAAGTTACAAGAGGATCTCTTTGATATTTTACTCATATTTCGCTCTCACCAATACGTGCTAACTGGTGATATTGAGAAGCTGTATCGACAAATCCTAGCACACCCAGAAGATAGGAAATATCAACAAATTCTGTGGCGCAACTCCAACGGTGAGGTCGAAACATACCAACTTAATACCGTAACGTTCGGATTGTCTGCAGCTCCATACCTAGCCTTACGATGCCTAAAACAGTTGGCGAACGACGAGGGGCATCGATTCCCGCGAGCGTCATCAGTTTTGCAGCGCGATTTTTACGTCGATGACGCCCTCACCAGAGCTGATACGAAAGAATAGGTACTGTCGATCAGGAAGGAACTTACCGAACTTCTACGATCAGCCGGCTTAAACATCCGAGAATGGGCTTCCAACGATCAGAGCATACTTCAAGGGCTGTCCGAACAAGACATAAGCCGAAAATTACAATTGGGTGAGTCTCAAACTTTAAAAACACTCGGTGTATTTTGGGATTCCCACGACGATGCAATTCTCTACTTGGTCAAGGCTGACACTAGCACCTCCAAGGTTACCAAGCGATCAATTAGTTCTGTGATTGCCAGAATTTACGATCCACTCGGATTACTCGCACCAGTCATCGTTCGAGCGAAAATTTTACTTCAACGAGTCTGGGCACTAAAGGGCGACTGGGATGAGCCCCTTCCCTTAGATTTGCATTCAGAATGGAACCGATATTATAACCAATTACCATTACTTAATGATATTCGGTTTCCCCGTAAAACCATAATAAAGACACCGATTGAAATCCACGGCTTCTGTGACGCAAGCGAGAAAGCCAATGGAGCCTGTCTCTACCTTCACACGCTCAGCTCGAATGGAAACATCCAGACAAGATTACTCACCGCGAAATCGAAGGTGGCGCCACTCAAATTTCAAACCATTCCACGGCTCAATTAAGCGAAGCACTTCTTCTTGCCTCCTTGACCTCCGCTATACAAATTTCATTACCGATCAAGATATCCAGAATCATATATTGAACGCTCTCCACAATCGTGCTCCATTGGATCAAGTCTTCCACGCATACGCTAAAAACCTTCGTAGCGAACCGCGTAGCCGAGATACAGACAAAGAGCAACATCGCCGATTGGCATCATGTGCCTACCTCTGTCAATCCAGTGGATCTCATCTACCGAAGTCAAACGCCCAAGGAATTCCTGTGCCCGTCCATTTGGAAAGACGGACCAGAGTTGCTCCAGCAGAACGAGAAACATGGGCCGACCTGGAGCCCAATACCGTTGGTCGAAGTCCCTGAGCAGAAACGAGCGACGCGTCTGGCCACGAAACATATGGACATAAGCAAACGCGCTGAATCTGCCTTACGTCTGCCCTGGATATTTGAAACTTTTGTAGATTCTGCAGCTTCACCGCTAGCGACAGTAGCAGTGTTTGTTCCGCTACTCACAGCTATGGTCAAGGACGTTCGTTAATCTTAGAAATTTCCGCTCAAAGGTACTAAGGCACCATTCGGCGTTCCATCTTTCTGACGTACCCGTGCTGAATTTTGTTTGTTCCACTATACAGTTCACACGATACACCTCAAATCCAACGAAATTCTCATCGCAACCGTCCGTGTTGTCTCTATCCGACGCTACAACGGTTATGCCCGTTGTAATCGATTCATCTGATGAACTTTTATTTATGACGACGGTGTCCTCGAAACAAGAAGGACTCGTGGGAACTACAACTGCCGTACATTCTCTGCTACTTTCACCGATAGGAACATGAAGATCTCCGTTCCTTTTCTCGACTACGGTCGGGCTTGCCAAGTCAAACCGAGGCTGACTTATTATTCCGTTCTCTGGCCATGTTTTAGTTTGATCATCGATTTCGACTTCATCTAATTTGGGCGCACCGATTTTCACATACTGATTCGCTCGCATCAAGGACAACTCGGTGCCGGTGTCTATCAACGCGGTCAAATTGCAATGTCTGATCTTAACGTCTGTACAACGCCTCGTGTGTAACAATTACGACACACTACATGCCTCCTGGGGACACTTACTCACATTGTTACATTGCGATGTGATGTGTCCGTACTCTTGACATTTGAAACATCTAGCACTTTTGCTTCTCGTTGATAGTTTGCACTTTGATCATTTTTGTATAGTAATAGAAAGCATAGAATGCACCGTTACACCAGCTCCACCGCTACTCCTCCTCTTGGATTTTTCTCCGACTCGCTTGCTTCCTGTCTTCGCGTCTTCCTTCATGGCCTCTTACACGGTGAAATTCTCTTTACATTCGCGAATATCCTGGACAATATGATGTACAGTATGATTTTGTTAACCTCCCCGATTCGAATTCCACCGATAATATACTTTATTACGGCCGAACTCTCCATACTCGCTTGCTTAGCTATGTCGAACATTTTGTAGACATACTCCTGGTATGTCGCTGTTTCCTTTGAGGTGAATAGGTCGTAATAGGTGCGGAAGAAACACTTGAGTATATTTGACAATATATCTTTATTAATATACACCTTCATGTACATTTTTCGTAGCACTCGCGATTGCTATTAGCCGTTCGCGATTTGGGATTACAAGTTCTACTTCTGTTGAAGCGTTTCGGTGCACGATACAAGTTCGGATGATGATTGCTAAGATGTCAAGAAACTCGGATCGACTATCGACACTAATTGACGTCTACGGACACGGACTAACGACTGTTGTGTAACGACGATATCTGACGACTGACTTTCCGTCACGATGATGCTGCGGAGGAAAACTATGATAGGGTGTATTTAAGGATACGAGATCGTCTTATTCGTCAAGGAAAGCCTTCGTTCGGAAAGTGAGGGAAATGGACGTTGCTGCTAATTGGTTAATTTCTATGTTGATGGTTGAGGAAGGATGCTAACCGCCGTTGAGGGAAGGTTGCTAGCGGGTGGCATCGTACATGAGAAAAGCAGCTTTCTTGTAGTAGTCTTCCCGTAGTTGGTGATAGATTTAGGGCCTGTTGAGAGAAAGACTAGTTGACCATTTGGAGGACCTTAGCTAAATAAATCCTAAGATTTATAGCGGGGCTTATCCTCAGGCTAGCTGAACATGTACTGTAAAGGTGTATCGACATCTGGCAATCATTTTACCGAAGAATAGAGTCTCTGTGTAGCGAGCCACGGGACAGAAACCGTTGGAAAGTTTACTGTCGAGTGCCGTTACACCTTCTTGGTTCGACGCGACAGCTCCTCATGCGCTTTGTGAACGTCTAATTTTTACGGAAATTCCGTACTCAACATTTCCTTCATTGTTTTCCAGCTTCTAACACTAAACCTTTGGCGGTCAAATTGACCGTTCTCGAACTCGAATCGACCGCGGTCGATCTAAAGCTAAGAAACCAGTCACGAGATGCTGATTGATCTAAAGCAAAGAAACCAGTTGTTACGCCCTGAGGCTTACTATAGGCCGTGTCTCTAACCGTCTCTCTGGGCACTATAGTAGGCCACTATAATAGGGTTTTAGTACGCGATACTAGGATAATGTGTGCAATCATACGGACGTGAAGCTATCCGCTCATTGGAACCATGCTGAGCAACTGATCATTGAACCAAATTTTGTCACACACTGTAAAATTATATTCGCTGATACGGAGAGTTTGATTTAGGAGCTCATACGCGATAACCCATATGATGTTTTGAAGCGAAACATACGTCAGATCGACACGGATGATTACGCGGAAAACAATGATTACTGTGTTCCGTAAAGGAAAAAGTATACCGGGCTGGATGGAAGAGAAGAAAAATGGTGCGCTTATAACGGACTTATAACGCGGATGTACGCAATTCATGTTTATGCCATGTAGAAATATGTAAAAAAGTAATGAATGGTATTAAACGAAACTTTAATGCGTAGAATATATGTTTGAAAGATTGTGTCAAATGTGTTGGAATGAACATGGAAAAGATTGTTTCTCTGAATCGTATAAAGCGTATAATGTATGACATGTTCTTTTTCCGATAAACGACGATGCTATGTAATAGAATTCTCGTAGTTTGTATCTAGACGGCGGATTCTTATGCATTTATAGGGAATTTGCAAATGCAAAATTGTACACGATGCACATGATATGAAAGAATACATAAAATAACCAAAGTATACTGTAGAATCGTGGATAAAAGGTCTAAGAGATATCGGGTGAACCATAAACAATGTCCCGAGAAAACCGAGGCGCCGTCAGGTCCGCCAATGTGGCGCCGGTCCTTCAATTGTTTAGTTTCGTAGGAAAGGCCTACGTAACCCTGGGCCACGAGCAAGTGCGGAACATGTGCGTAGTGGGCTTAAGAAGAGACAAAGGGATACAAAGGGAGAAAGACGAACGCAGTATGAGTTGAGAAGCCAGAGTGTTAGTTGAGAAGTCAGAGAGTGCGAGTTGCGTTGTCGAGGGTGTTGCTAGTGTCACTTAACAAAAGAAAAAAAAAACGAGGTTTTATATGTAGAGGAATGAGCAATAGCCCATTCGTATGCTTTATTAACTGCAGATTACAAACCGAGGTTACTGACTAAAGGACCGGGGTTTTTATTTCCTTATTACGACTCACATATCTTATGCGTGGGAATCTGGCTGTTGTCTTTTCTCTTAGTTATCGCAATACTAGTTGTTATCGACATATCCGATGTCAGCGGATGCCTGACTTTTGGGTGGTCGTTACACTCCCCCCTTCGTACAGCAAACTTAGTCCACTGAGTTCTTGCGTTTCTTTAGAATCGATGGATGGAATTTGGCCTTGGGCGGTGTCGATAATCCAAAACTTACTCTTGATTTCTTTTCTGTTCCAGGTTGCTCAGGTGATATCGGTGCGTAAATGTTTATAGGGGTGGAGGGTGTTGTAGTATCAATGTTGGGTGTATTACTAACGATGTTTTTCTTAATTTTACAGCAGAATATGTGAATACATAATTTTGACAGTCCTATCTTATTGAGCAGATACAAGCATATGAGACTAATGGATATGTATCCTATTACCTGCAACGTAGTGAGACCCCAAGTTTTAATTTGTGTCATTCTATGCGAAAAAGTTAATTGATTGGCTCTATCTTCTATTTGATTCAGGGTATCAGTATAACCGTTTAGGTTGCTCATTACTTTAGGAGTTTTTTCTAAGGTGTCAAGCATTAATTAAAATGAAATAAATCAAGCAAACAACACAAAATATATTTCATTATATTTATAATTTTGATCGTAATATCGTAAGAAATACTCTTGTGATTGCCACTGATTCTCAAATGGTTGTCTCCATACAATATGTCTAAAGTTATTTTAGTTTTCAACAGAGAGGGTAGCTTCAGTTTAACAATTTGATGTCCTTCTTAATGTCTTCAATTTTATGTCTTCCTTCGTTTTTTTGGTATAGCTATGTGGTGATTTTCGCTTTTGAGTGGTATAAAAGCTATTTCTACGATCTTATAGACTGTGAATTTACAAAATCTAATGGTATTGTCTACACTAATTATTTCAGATGCGCAATCGTGTTTTGAACGTCGATCATGTATGGGTTGAGTTTGTTTGCAACTATACAATTCGTGTTCGATTCGACATTGCTTGTCTAGATACATCTGATCTACATTCATATAAGTTAATCCTGAGGTGAAAAATATCGGATGTTCGACTAATGGGGCAAGAAATGCTCCATTCTTTCGAGTCGGTATGGGGTACACCTGTTCTATTTCCCATTCCGAGTCAATTATCGTTGGAATTGCAATTTTAAAGAAGATCTTTTCGTTTTGGACAAACAGTATGAGTGTAAAGACGTCTAAAATGTTTTGGAAATTATTTTCTTCTGGTAAAAATCCTTTATGCATAATGCGATTTCCCAAAGCTTTAGCGTATTGTTCTAAGAAAGTGTGATGATCCATGATCTGGGGGCTAATAATTCCTTGTTTTCCTAGTAAAATTAAATTGAATATTTCATCGAGTTGAAAGTGTAGATCTGAAAAAGCGCTTTCCATGGAAATAATCTTGACTACTAGAAGTTCTCGCTTGTTTACTTGATTTATTTCATTTTGTATGTCCGCGTTTACTTTTTCAAATTGTTTTAGGCTGTCGGTGTTTAGGATTTTGCTAATTGGAGCGGTTTGGTTAGCTACAATGGTTTTTAATTCGTTTCCTTCGCTAAATAATTTGTCGATATTCTGATTTATCAATTGTAAATCGTCAGAATCTAAGGTTCCGAAAAGTGTTTTGCTAATTGAACCTATAACGTTTATTAATCCTCTCTTAGCTCTAGAACGAGTTAATAATCTCAAATGTGTTCCTAGTGTTTTGACGTTATTAAATTTATTGGTTAAGGAAAGTATCTCTGGTTCTACTTGACATGAGGTGGTACAATGTTTTTGGGTCTCTGTTATGTGTTTTCCTAATGTATCGATGTGGTTAAATAAGTCGTTTACATCTATTCCTATATATACGTTAACTTTTCCATTATACAAATAGCCTCTAGATATTTTCTCGTGGAAAATTGCGTTACTTTCGATCGGTATTAACTCCAATCCTAGCAAAAGGATTGTACATGAGATGAGCGCTCTGAAAAGTATGGTTTAATTCTGTTACCATGTATCTTTTTAATTTGGTTATTGATTAGAATTTCGTAATAAGGAGTCATAGCCGTTTCGATGTGATAAGGACCTAACCATTCGTCGTCCAATTTATCTGTTTTGTGATCATTATGTATAAGAACTGCGTCTCCCTCTTTAAATACCGTTTGTGTCTTAATGATTTTTCTTTGTTGGTCTCGCATATAGCGTTTTCTACTTTGTTCAAGTGTCCGTCTAGCTAGTGTTTTGTATTTGTCTAATTGTTTTTGCCATAGTGTAAACATTTCTTCATACGTGTAGTTGGAGGTTCTGGATATTGAGGATGGGAGGTTAGCTTTTCGTCCAAACGTTAGTTCAAAAGGTGAAAAACCGGTTGCGTCGTGTATTGCTGTGTTATATCCTAAGCATACGAAGTTTAATACTTCGTTCCATTCTTTGTCTGAATCTTTTAGACTTGTTCGTATCATGTCTTTTACCGTTGCGTGTGTTCTTTCTAGGGACCCGTTAGATTGTGGGTGAAAGCTGGTTGTTTTTATATGTTTTATTTTAAATGCTTCTTCGAATTTCGCCATGAGTTCGCTAATAAAGTTCTGTCCTTGGTCTGTTAGTATAGTTTTAGGTGCTGAGAAGATGTAAATGTAATGATTCAATAAGGCATCTATTATGGATTCGGTTCTTTGTGTCTTGAGAGGCGTTAATATCAGGTCATATTTGGTAATATTTGGTCAAATCGTCATGAATAGAGAGTGGTTTCCTCGTTTAGTTTTTGGCATGGGACCAATTATGTCCATTGCTATCTTTTCGTTTGGTTCAGTTATGATTTTCTTTTATAATCGCGTCAACTTGTTCGTCATTTAGAATTTGAATCCGGTCGTATGCAAAGATTATTTCTTCTATCTTGTCATTAACATACATCAAAAATGTTTTTATTCGTGCCTTTTCGATTTCATCGAAGCTGTTGCCCCCTATACCTAACTTTTTATGTGTGGTAGCTGATTCTATGATCTTCTTTAACCATTTCTTTTTGTCGTAGGGTCATAGAGTTTCTTTTGTTATTTGGAAGAAGGATTTTTCGTTGGGGACTATCTTTAGTAGCTTAGGAAGTGTGTCGGTGTCTTGCTCCCATTTGCCATACTCGTCAAGGAGATGGTCTTCAGTCGTCAAATTGTTAATACTTTGCCTGGAAAGTGCGTCAGCAGCCGTATTATCTTTTCCTTTGTGGTATTGTATTTCGTAGTCGTATTCTTCTAGCTTTAATCTCCATCTAATTAATCGTGATGAGGGGTCTTTGCAGTTTTTAAGCCAAGTTAAAGCTTGATGGTCGGTTCTTATGAGAAAATGTCTTCCTAGCAAATTTTGTCTCAAACCTTTCACTGCCCATACGATTGCAAGGAGTTCTTTTTCAGTGGTTGAGTAATTTCTTTCGGGAGGATTTAGTGTTCTGGAGATGTAGCAACAAGGATGGTCGTTTTGCGAAGGAACAGCGCCTATTCCTTCGTTAGAGGCGTCGATTGTTAATGTAAATGTTTCACTAAAGTTAGGATATGTCAATACCGGGGCTTTGTAT
>JACXIL010005316.1:0-18775 GCA_014737365.1 Bombus soroeensis
TATGCATTTTTATCCTGAAAATTGCAAATACGATAAATTTCTAACCTTTCTATAGGATTGCTACACTCTGGATGTTTATATTTATTTATTATTATATATATACATAATAATATAATATTATATATATATATATGAGAGTAATTATTATTATATGTATTTATCATGTATTAAATATGAAAACATTTCACCTTCAATTCTTAGGTGATTGATCCTTTGTACGATCTATGGATTTTTAACCTGAAAGTTGCAAATACGATACATTTCTAATCTTTCTATAAGATTGCTACACTCTGGATGTTTATATTTATTTATTATTATATGTAGACATAATAATAATATATTATTTAATAGTAGTTATTATTATGTGTTTATCGAAAATTTAAACGCGTGTTATTATTCGTTATTTTTTTAAACCTTTGTCATACCCGCTAATTCCTGATTGCTCCAGCCACAATAAACCAGAAGGTCCGGTCACGCGACGAGCCATTTAGTTGTTTAGCTGTGTGCTCGAATATTTTGGTGCAGGGAAAGGAATTGTGAAATAATATACACGTTTGGGCACAACTAATACTTTTAAGATGTGTGGGAAGTAATTATGATCGATCCATCAGTGAAGAAAGATGATTTATTATTTGAAAGTGGATAATGTATTAGTAACAATTTGTATATTAATACTTAGTTTAAATTAATAATGTTTTGGGAAAACTCACAGTGATAATAACTTCAACTGTGTGATATTTTTCGAAACAATGAGACACAATAGGAAACACAATATCGCTACTACCACTATCATTATCAAAAAGATTCACTGAATCACTACACCCAATAATAACATACTTCTCAGTACTATCATCAGTATTAAATTTTCTTTTTACTCACATGATAGGTATAAGGATTTAATTCTTTTCTGGAACTATAACGTAAATGTGTGAACGTAACGAAGAATTATACGTAACTAAAGCAAGAAAATATTGAGAACAACTGAACCACGAGTCTGACTCGCATTGTTTACGTTTGTCTCGAATGAAGTAGCACGAGCCAAGCTCGTACTGCTTACGTTTGGTACGAACGAAGCACCACAAGTCAGGCTCGTGCTTATTGTTTGTGGCCCAAATTTCGTACCACGAGTCTCACTCGTTGTTGTAGAACAAAAAGTTAATTATATTTAGAAAAATATAAATCTGCATAAACATCTATAGTTTAAAATATGTAACTACAATTGTAACTAAATGGCACGTAAATTCGCACGATTTCGGTCACGTTGCAAAAGTTAAATAGCAGAGAATGTAAAAAAAAGTTAAAAGAAAAAAGAGATAAAAAGAAAATTGGTTTTCGACTGTAGGAGTAAGAAGTGTCGTAGACACTGAATCGACATTTTATTCGTTTCGTTATGAATTTATGTTTGTCTTCGTCTTATATTACTTTATTATATTATATACTATTATATATACTATATTATATGTACTTTATAAATATGATGATGAATTATGACACATATAAAATATTATACGCACCATTACGAAGCATTAACTTAACCTGTAATTATCTTAACATCTCATTAAAAGCTGAATATTGCACGTTCAGACCTCGTTCTACGAGTAAGACAATTTATTTGTTGAAATAAATGTTAAGTTGGTATGATCACTAGTTCCTACAAGCAGGGTTGGTACGACTACTGACGCGTTCCTTTGTTTTAAGGGAGAGTTGGTACGACTACCTACGCGTCCCCTTTTTTTAAGGGACGCCACGTGCTCTTTCATTCTGTGTATCCGGCGTTGAGTAATGACTATATATGGTGGTGAAATATGAAAGATACAAAACTAATCTGTGTGCATCAATTAAATATCAAACTCTAAAACCTATTTAATAACATTATTGTCGTAATGTAAAATGAATGTGTGAATATGTACGTATTAGTTTGTTAATATTTACTGTAAAAGCTTTTCACACTATTCAGTTTCCTAGCATTTTAGAATCTTCATTTATTCACTTACCTGTTGCCCATCTCTCTTCACTTAAAGAAATTCACATAACCTAAATAACATAAATTAAATAAAAGAGCAATGTTTTAGTTTAAACGATAAGGAAATTGTTAGACAGAAAAATTAAAAGATACCTGAAACGTAAGAAATGTTTCTCGTAAATAACAATCAATATCATCGATCAAGAAGAGATATAATAGTTTTTCTATTGAAAGTAGTCTTTGAAAGTGATATTTCTTATGGAACAATGCAAACTTAGCGATATTTCATACGATGGTACCATATACAATGCAATATACAATACTATACATATTTAAGTTTAGAAAAACATATTTAAGTTTAGAAAGCGCGTTAAAATGTCGAATAAATAAGTTAAATTTCTTAATATAAGATATAAATTTCTTAATTTCTTAATATAAGATAAAGCGTGTATTGTGTTGGAAGTGTCATTGAGTTATTTGAAATAAGTGTCAAGATCGCCACACTTTCTTCAGTCTTAGGTTTATACTTTGATAGCAACCTGATATAAATGTAAAATTCTTATTAATTTACTAAGTAATTCTTATTAATTTACTAAGTATATTACTAAGTCACATTTGAGCAGCTTGTTCACATCCGTCAATGTAATATCATATGAGTTAGCGAGGATAGAACTATATCCGCTATCACTTGTTTTTTATTATTGATGTTTGGACATGCTTTGAAATAAATAATTATGCAATTTAAGGAAATTTCAGTTTGACTTAATTCAATTAATTTGATTAACTCAATGTAATTTAAAACAGACAAATATTTTGAGATCTAAATCATAAGTTGTTTATAAAGAAAAAAGGATTACACTAAAGTATGTGTACATTTTCAATTTTCGTCAAATCTCAAATTTTTTCAAAAATGGACGTGTTGCACTCTTACCGATTAAAACTCCATGATGGCCTGCCTACCCGTGTGACAGGGATGCCCCGGGACCTCTTACAAATTACTGCCGGTGCACTCCCTGCGTCCTCTTGATAATGAGCCGATCCTATAAGTTTCCTAGTTGATTAAACTGACGCTAGGGGAGGCCATTGCCCCTAGCACCACCCTCCCTGCTAGTCGCGGCCCTGGGCCGTTTGACCACCATCACCCTCCGCCGCATTACACTACAAGGGTGAGAGTTTTTCTCTCTTTCCCTCTCTGCCCGCTCCTTTACGAGCATAACTTGCTCGCAAAAAAAATCTGGTAAGTGCCGCCGGAAAGTGACAGTGCCTTACCATTTTTATATGTGTTCCATCCTTGTCTAGGGGAGTGCTAAACGTCTCTCCTTTCATACTGCAAAAGGTTTTTTTTACGCGAAGGAAATCTTCATAGACACCTACCTGACCACCCTGTGGGGCGGGGGATACAGGACGACAGAAGTTAGTACCGGATTCTTACCGGTCAAAAACTCTTCTGCATTCGCAGAAAGTACCTCACAACACGCAGGGGAGCTTTGCTTGCCTGTTGCATATTACTCTTAAGAGAGGTTTTGGCGTCGTCTTTAATTCGGGGCCTTAACGAGCGTAGGCGGCTGCCCTACCTCAAAAATGGACTTTTTTTTCGTGGAGGAAACCTTCATAGGCTCTCCGTGCCCTCCGGGGAGAGGGTGCCGAGTAGTGCCGGATTCGTACCGGCTAAAACCTCCACGGTGGCCGTACTTGGCGTATGGCGGAAGGGGCCCTAGAACCTCAAAATGAACCTACACCGCTTTCAAGTATACACAACCGCTTTAGTATTCAAATTCTTATTCAGCTTTATATTAAACATTTATTACCGTGTAAAAGCAGTCGAAATACGTAATATAAAGGCGATTAAAAAAATTAGAATTGTGTGAGCAATTCTAATAAGTCAAGATATTGAATATCAAAATGAAAAAGTTTCTGTATGAAAAATCATCGTAAATCGATGAATTACGCGATAAAATACAGAAAGAAGTCAAGCTAAGGTGATAAGTCACAAAGTTAGGGACAAATGTTATGAACACCGAAATAGGCTTAAAGATGTGGGAATTCCATAACATATGGCAATAGCAACTGAGTCCACTTAGAGCATCACAGATATTTCTAGAATTCAGGGAAAATATTGTTTATGAAAGTTACCGAGAATTGTGGTAATCGTAGAATTCCAGTAATAAGTTCTTTTCTTGGCGATGAGCGTATGGAATGCTTCTTGTTCAATTAATTCTTTTAAATAGCATATTATACATTTTTATTTTCAGTAGTAATAGATTTATATCATGTTATCGTAAAATCATGTTATCGTGAAAATCGTAATTATAACGATGATACAGTCTACAGAGTGCTCCGTCCAAGTGAGTAGGCTGGAATATCTGACGAGAAATCGAAGTTATAATAAAAATGTTCTTACAGAAATCGTATGTAAAACAAATGCTATTATAAGTAAGAATAATTTGTTAATAATTCTTTTATGTACCTTATTCTTCAATGTGGCCACCATCGTTTAGAAATACACGTTTGTGTATTATTAATAATTAAATTAAACATTCCATGAATTACAATTACAAATTCAATTACGTTGTATCCAATCACATTGCATTTCGTAATTTAGATCTCTCGGTTAATTAAATTGCAATGTAATTCGTGATCGTAATCGAAATATAATTACAAAATGCAATGTAATTGAAATACGATTACAAAGTACAATCTCATTAAAGTATAATTAGAAAATGCGATGCAATTGAAATATAATTACGTAATGCAATGCAATTGAAATAAAATTACGAAATACACTGAATGATATCCAAATTGGGAGGCAATGAGAGGAGGAAAAAACTATAGCTTTTTTAAAGGTTTCAAACAGATAAAAATTACTATTAATGATGAATATGGTATTATATATAAATATAAAAATTCGCCTCAGTTTTTCAGAGATTCGAACTGTAATTCAGTTACATTGTATTTAAATTACTCTCATGATTCCAGTAATTAGAGATTCGATGAATTGATAAGTTTGAATTATTTAATTTAGTAACATTTGTAATGGGACCGCAGTTTCTGATGTTGTTTCTGATGTCTTCCAGCATTTTTCAACGTTGCGCTAAAAGTTCAATGGTAGAAAATGAAAATTAAAATCGATCATTAATAGATTATCCATCTAACAGAAAAATCTTTCATTTTTAACGTTCGCTACAGCATCAGCATCTTCCCCATGCGAGGAGAAACGGTGTGGCACGTGAAGGTGTCAGACTCACGCGAGATTTAGCTGACCGACATTTACTGACTGTCGTGACTCCAATTTATGACTCATTACACGAAATAACATCGAATAGCAGGTCGTTGAATTTGTCTCAAAAGCCGGTGTGATATTAGCGAAAAGATATGGTGCCATTTAAATACAGCAACTACGCCAACCACAAAAATACCTTTTTAAATTAATTCTTTTACCGTCATAAAATAATTCCTATAAGAATATTTCCTTTATAACTTCAATCTATAGTGATACGTTTCACCGGAAGAAGTTTCACTTCAACGGAACACCCTATATATACATGTTTACCGTTAACAAATTTAAGATAATTGGTAATTTTCCAAAATTTATTAAATGATACTTAAATGATATTTAGTAGTTACTATAATAGTATATTATAGTAATGTAGTTTGTTTTTTAAACAAAGAATATATTTCAGGTATAACAGAATACGAAGTGAAAGCGCTCCAGTAGAATTTCAGTTAGTGGAAGACGAAGTTGAAAATATTGACAATTTGATTAATTATGGCCAAGAACATTATGATTGGAATTCGGAAGGTATAGAATTGATAAT
This sequence comes from Bombus soroeensis, assembly GCA_014737365.1. Classification (NCBI taxonomy): domain Eukaryota; kingdom Metazoa; phylum Arthropoda; class Insecta; order Hymenoptera; family Apidae; genus Bombus; species Bombus soroeensis. Next base: position 5,779 of record JACXIL010005316.1, read on the forward strand.
ATCCCTAAAATTGTACATCACTTTTAAATTAAATTATACTTGCTCTTTAACAATTTCATACACGTATAAGTATCATAATAATAATTATTAATATAATACTTTTATTATATTAATTTTTATTACGTTAAATTTTATTATATTGTTTTAATAATTATATTAAAATATAATTATTGTTATTTTGTATCGTTTCATGTGTTATCCACAGTTTGCTTTATACATACTTTGTTTGCTTAAATCATTGGATCTGCTATTACCATTTACCTTTTATCATCAAATTGATTTCTATCGATAACGAAAGTAACAACAGAATTTCGTAGAAGTGCCACTAATCGTCCCTTGTCTACCTAAAATATTATTAACGTAAAATGTTATTAACGTAAATCCTTGGGGTAGATCAGACGATTGATTCTGGAAAATTGAGTTTATTTTGGGAATAATTAAATTAAATACAATAACAGCTAATAGCAAATCTACTACAAATTTTACCTGAAAAATCGAGAATCGATTTTCTAAGTCCTAAATTACCGTTTTTCTCTCGTTATTTATTCTATTCAGCAAATAACTGCCGGTAAAATAAAGCAAAAGTAAAAATGTCGGTTTGCGGGTAGTTTGAATTCCATAGAATTTACATATATATATAAATTGTCTAATAAAGTCATAAAACGCGTTGGGTCTTGTAAAAGCATATTAAATTGTAGAAAATATTCCATACAAATATTTACCTATCTAGCGAGAAACTACAGAAGGTAGCTGTTGGTCGCTTGAAATATTTCGTAAAATCTTAGCAGAATCGGTGGAGGTTAGGATTCTATTATTACATGGCAATGTAGTGTGCAATATTAGGTTACGCTGAAAATTTCTTTCGTTTTATAAGGAAAGGATGCACAGTATTTTTCGTTTTATGTTATTTTATTGGATTGTGTATGATCCACTTTGTCTATTACTACAAAATGGAAAGAAACTTTTGAGACAATCTAATCTAATATCTCGGATGTATACAAAACATATTTGTACGAGTTTCACTATGATTGCACGCTACCGAGTTCTGTCGAAAGTTGTAAAATTATGTATACGGATACGTATACATAACTATATATACGATGTACAATAATTTATCATCGATATAGACGATAATTTGATCTACGAGTTGACGTGCGATAATTCAAGCAATAATTCAATAAAATAATAGAAATAGAACAAAATGGATCATATATAACATTCAATAGCATAATATAAGGCAAAAAATGTTGTGCATCTATTATTTGCTTATAAAACGAACGAAACTTTTAGGGCAACCTAATAATATATCTGTATATCCAGAGTATTCCGCAAAAACGTTGTCAGTCGATCAGATGTTGGTTACATGTGCAAAAATAAGTCGATAATGCAGGATATTTTTTTGTACCGAACTTCATTTTCGAAGAAATCGAGTTTGATTACTTGTCAAGTAGTTTTGGATGTGACTAATTATAAAATAAACTTGATTAGGTCCAACTATAGATACAATTGGTGAGAAGTTATTCAACGTGTGAAAATAAGTAAAAATATGTGCTGAATAAAATTTCTTTGTTTAAAGTTTCATTCTCAAGAAAGTAGAGTTTGAGCATGTTAAGAATTGCTCTAGTGCAGGCATATGATAAATCGTCAGATAAATGTGATAAATTTTCTTCTCGAGAACAGAACGTGTTGTGAGAAAATTTTATTATACAATTCCTACTTAATTTCACATATAGAATAACAACTTCCTCTCGATTATTCGCTTCTGTCCAATCCAGGATTAGTCCAGTTCAAGTACTGTTGACAAATTTTCAAACACATTTTTCTTGAAATCAAAGGCTTGGACAAAAAGATATTCTATGTCCTCGATTTATTTTTGCAGAATCACTACTTGATCGACTACGTTATCAGGGACACCTTGTATGTACACTATTACTCATGCATTTCAGCCAATAAATATATTTTTATTGATGAGAAAAGCAACATACGACTTTTTGGAATTTTTGTAATTTATCCAATTCGTGCATAGTACGGATGTGCCCGAGAGAACCCGAAAATGTTGGATCGGGTCGATAATTTATCTCGGGAGCGACTCGGGTTCCCGAGAGTTATAAAATTATAAAGGTTAGAACATGAGCGAAAAGTAATACTGGAGCGAATATAATATTTAGAAATGTATGAGATCCTAAAAATGTCAGGAAGCCGATACTTGGGACGGGTTGGGTTCTCAGAAATATTAGATAATTAGAAATTGTCGGGATTCCCGAGAATCTCGGGATTCCCGCTAATTATAAAATAGTATTGACTAGAACATGGAGCAGGAATACTTTATTATAAAATATTATGTATATATTTATCACACATTTCGTTATTGTCTTTGCTTCATATCCTATATTATATAATTTTATAATTCTCGAAAAACCCGAAATTTACAGGAATTCTAACAATCTCGAATTACCAGATACTTTAGGGAGCCCAACCCGATTCCGAGCAAAATTCTCGACTGGACCCCATCCGACCCGATCCAATCTGAACAAATTCGGTCCGATCCGATCCGATCCGATCCGATTCGACTTGACCCGACCCGACCCGACCCGACCCGACCCGACCCGACCCGACCCGACCCGATATTTTCGGTTTCTCACACATCTCTAATAATATCTTAAATATTATATATAACACGCATTTCGTTATTATCATTGCTTCATACTCTATACTGTACAAATTATAATTCTGGGAAATCCTGAAATTCTCGGGAGTCCCAACAATCTCCAATTACGAGATACTTTGGAGACTCGACTCGACCTGTTCCGAGAATTGGGCTCCCGTCATTTTTGGATTCTCGTACATCTCTAGTGCATAGTTATACTTTAATAAAAAAATACGCGGATGTGTTTATCGAATTCTTCAACTTACTCAAACTAATATATTTTAGAGGTTCCGGAATACATCGATAATTTGTTAAAAATTACTTGGAAATTACATGCCAGAGTATTTCGCGCGCAAAAGAACTTGAATAATATTATGGATGAAATGTATGCTTGGGCAATGATGCCAGTTATTTACCGTAAGGATGCGAGAGATGAAAATTTGTTGTCAGTTGCTGATAAAGATGACAGATTTGCGGAAAGATTTGCGGAGATCGAAGCAACAGCTGAAGAACTCGAACACGTATTAAAAGAAAATTATAAACTGTTTTTCGACTTGCTCCCAGATCATGTCTACAATAAAGAAGAGCTCGATTTATTAGACGGTAGCCGTACAATAATTTTTGTATTTTACTATTAACTGATTAACCAAACGTTTTATAAACTTTTTGAAAGCGTTATTTATTCAATGCAATTATTTGTAGTCCACACTGAAGAAGAAGAGGAAGCAGAAACGGAAAAAACAGCACAAGAAGGAAACGATGTTGAAGCTGCAAAGTAAAATTAGGAAACTTGAATATCATCATTTTTGTTTCGTTACACATTTTTATCGTATTCTTCGTAACAAATAACAATTAACGGAAACTCTTATTCAGTACATGTGATCATTTCTTATTTTCAGTAATCAATTTTTCTTAAATAAATGAACGAATAATTATAAAAATAAAAGTACAATAATAAAAATGGCGGGCGACCGGTAATTTAGATATATTTTTTTTGTTTCAATGATTGCTTAAAATTTATAATCGAGGAGTATTCTTATAATTTTGTGTTAACATTTCATTAGGCCGGATGAGGAAGTAACTGAAGAAGCGGAAGCACCGGAAGAACAAGAGCAAGTAGAAGAAGAAGAAGAGGTTGATGAAGAAACGTTAGCAATGAGACGCGAGAAATGGCAGCCTTATCTACTCTATGTTGATAATTTAATTTCCAAAGGTCTTATTCAGGCTGTCTCCACAAGGTTATTAATAATAATTGCGATGCTCGTCTAAAATTTATCTTATTTTAAACTAATACTCATTATTAGTTACTACTTCGCGTAATATTCTCTTTAATATTGGGAAACTTATAAAAATTTTAACAACCTAAGAAAAGTTAAGTGAAAATTTAAAATATTATTATTATAACAGTATTTTATGGGTACATGGTTTCAACATTTTGCTTATACAATATTTCTTATCCGGTAAGAAATATTATTCCAAAAAGAAGTGATTCTACATGAAAAAATAAGTTGAAAATATGAAATAAAATTTGTGCGGTAGGTTCTTTTTATTTTAGAAACCTCGACAGACGTCTATACAGGTGCCAATTTAACTTTGACAGCAAAATATCGCAGAAATTGAAAATTTATCGAAACAAATATTTTACACAAAAGTTGTAAAGTTCGGAGGAAAACATTTGATGTTGGGTCAAGCTCGTTCGGTTTACATTTTATTTTTTTTAATAACGTACGTAATTACGTTACGAGAACCTCCATGTTTTATGACACATTCCGATTGTATGGTAAAAATCAAATACCTTTGGTTCTTATCGATTTTCCGATCTGAGCATCTGTTTCACAAATATTTGATTTGCAGATTAATTTTCGCACGGCGAGTCGTCTAGCGGAAGCCGTACAGTGGATACAGTGTCCATTCGGACCATACAAAGAAGTTGTTTCTATATAACTGTCCATTTTAGCATTCACAGTCCGAAGTTAATCTGGGCGCTTATCTGGATTACTGAATTCCTAGAATTCGACTGAGGGAAGGAGAATGAATGAGCATGAGTGAGATACCGATACTCGGCACTAGAGCATGCGGATGGCAGTCAGACAATGTAACTTAATACGACACGCTTGAAACTACACGCTGAGAATGCATTTCCAAGAATTCGTGGCAATACCGACGGAAGCTAAAACGGACAAACAGAAGTCCGGACGCTAAAGAGGACATTACTTCATCTTCCCAACGCACAAACGCTATCTTATCGCTTTATGGTTGAAGCAGGAGAGCAGAGATACTTCGAGATACTTCGAGACAATTTCATTAGAGTCCGTATTTGCTATTCGAGAGGTAAAGAAATCATACGTTGGCGAGACCCATAAACGAGGTTTGCGTGCAAGAAGAGGCAATCGACTACGGAGGACAACGACAAAGTTACCATTGTATCTGTAGAATGGCGATCTGTATTCCAAATGGTGTTATCGACTGGTTAGGGCTGCCATTTATAAAATTACTGTTTCGATCGTTCGCGGAGAGACGCGTTCAAGAGATATCACGTCAACGAGAGTCGTACATTCTCGTTACGATTATATAATCGACGCCACGAACTGATCGATCCCCTATTTCTTTTACGATAATAGAGGTGGTTGAAATGATAGTACGCTGGATTAACACGTATAAATTATAGTTTATTCAAACGACTTATTTACTAGAGAGATATAATCTGAGAAAGTATAAGTATCGATTGATCGACAAAATTACAAGGTCGAGAACGCGGCGTAAGCGTGGATGACGACTGTTCCAAGAATGGTTTTTGACTGACTTTCCGCGAAGATGGTGCTGTGGAGGAAAACTTGCGATGGGTGGGTTTAAGGAAACGAAAAGAGCTGATTTGTTAAGGACAAGTTTTCGTTGGTAGAGTGAGGGAATAGATTTCGTTGTTAATTGGTTATTGCCACCCACCATAGGTTTGTGGGTGAGGAAGGGTGCTAACCGCTCTCGAAGGAAAAAACCAACTTTTCGGCGTCAACTCGTAGTAGACAATAAACTTTAGAAAACAAGGCAAAAAAAGATATTTGTTTGGTCTGAAGAACCTTAGCTAGAAAATTCTTGAGATTTATAGAGGGTCCTTAGGAATATTGAGGGTCCGCATTGAGGATATGTAGACATCTGGCTGCCATCTTGCCCGCGGTGTGTGGCCTGGTCTAGGTAGAGAGTCGTCAGACGTAACAATTACTAATTTAGAATAGAGGATGTTAAAAGCCCGGATTTTTCCGCCTGAAACCCCGATAGTGTTAATTGTTTTTTGGATTGGGTGCAATATCGCAAGAAAGCTTCTGTAAACTTAGACGTAATACATTTATTGAATTATATAGGTGCCATTTCGTTCCACAAGCTTTCTGCATCTTCCACGCAACTTGAATATTCCATCCTTCCAGAATTCGTCAGGTTCTTCGGTGAAAAACTTCTCGATATGATCTTTCGTATGAACCAAATTCCTTAAAAATCGAAACGAACTTTCCGGGCAACCCAATATAAATTGTAACTGGATAGCACTGCCTTTGTATTTAGACTGCTTCTAATGCGTTTACAATGAGATCGCAGTACTTGGAAGTCATTCTTAGAAAAACGAATGCATTGCTGTCCAGTATATTAGTATAGGTGCCTCTAACGCGTGCCAGAACACCGTACGCAACGTACACACAGCATAATGACAGGGATGGTCGGTGGAGGCCGATCGTTTCGACAGCAAGCGAGTGTCACGTAAACTTGAGACTTAGATTATAAAAGATAAGAAGATTGAGTTGTAACCCAACTATTAATTTTCTTTTATCGAACTTTATTATAAATACAATGGTTTTACAGAGTTAGAATAAAACTGAATCAGAGAAAGGCTGAACAAGAACTGCTCGAGCTGGCTAAAGGCTCGGTGTAGGTTATGATGTGCAAAAGTGTCCGAAGGTCGGGGGACGATGTCTTATCTCTGGTATAGATTAAGATGTGGTTGATGTCACATGAGCATTGGTGAACCCGGATGGCTACAGAAAATTTCACCGGGCATCCCCGGACGCCATTGAAATTTCGTATAAAAAATTAGGGGAAACGCATTAGGCGAATGACAGTTCTACCTTCAGTGAACGCCTTTGAAATTATCGACATGCTTCCCGTTGTTATGCTCAGCGATTTTCTAATACTCATCACCATCCAAATGCTCAAAAAAATAACAAATATTGGATTATATAAATAATAAGGAAATCTCTACAAAATCCATTACATCAGCAGAAACGAAGAAATCAAATACAAAATCCTAATGATCCTAAACTTTTAGTCATCTTGGGAATGGTCCATTTGGATTTACATATCAAATACAACGAAAATTACGCATTCCGCGATTTGCGGCTCATGGAATGTTACAACATATTCAATATTGTGCTTACTACAGGAGTTGAGCGATAGAGATCATAGATTAAGAATTCGCTTTTGTAGATGTTGTTAAGATAAATGTTAGGTTGGTATGATCACTAGTTCCTACTAGCTAGGTTGGTACGTCTAGCGACGCGTCCCTTTGTTTTAAGGACACCACGTGCTTTTTCATTCTGTGTGTACCCGGCGTAGTGTAATGACTATATATGGTGGTGAAATATAAAGATACAAAATTAATCTCTGTGCATCAATTACATATCTTTCTCTAAAACATATTTAATAACAGATGCGCATTTGATAATTTAGAGCAGAGGCAAATTTCTTTTTGTGGTGTCTGCTGCAGAGACGAAACGACATTTCATAGCAGTGTGTGTTCCAATACATAGGACTGTCATTATTGGTTACATCCACATTGGTTCCGACAGGTGCTCGATCAACATCGTTGGAGCTTAAATGTTTAAGCTGGAACATTCAATGTCAAAATCAAAATCATCGGACTGCATTCCTTCCAACTTCACTGCGACTGTTAACGGTCGAATTTATGTAGAGTTTGTCTCAAAACTTTTGTCAGGATATCTTGAACGAGGACGTTCAACATGGATCCATCAGAACGATCGACAGAGATCATGGTTTCCGCAAGATAATGCTCCTATATATTGTGTCAGTGATGTTAGTGGTTCTTAGATATGAAACACACAAGTCGATGGATGGGGCGAAAAGGACCAGTTTTATAACTTCCGGGATCACCGAATCTTAATTCAGTTGATTTTTACTGATGAGGCTGTGTGAAAAATACTGTGTACGAGAATGTGCGAACATGGAATATACAGGAACACATACATAAATTTATTTTCCGCATCTTGTTACTTATTACCATCAGCTGAACACTTTCCTTTGATACTGTTTTAATCATATGGTTCAAATTCAAAACAATAAAGTTTTGAAAAATTTAAGCGGATATTGATTTCACACTGAAATCAAATATCTGCAAAACAAAAGGCCAAATCGAAAAACTGATAAGAGAAAAAGGTATTTATCTTTTACCATACAATCAGGACCCGTAAAAAAGTAGGGATTATATAAAAAAGCTAAGCTGGTCGTGATACAGCTGAACGACCTTGACCCAATATTGGGACGCGGACAGCATCAAATGTTTCCCTCCGAATTTTACTATTTTTGTTTAAAATATATTTTTCAATGAAGTTTCGAGCTCAGTTTACGAGATATTTCACTGTCTGAGATTAAACGGATTTCTTCGCACCTAGCCACTCTGTTCGGTAGTACAAATGAAATGGAGGTGATTCCCCGCGTAATACAAGTCGCGTATGTGGAATAACAATTTTTCATGTTAGTTTTCATATTTACTTGTGATGTAACGACAGTAGGTTGAATAGATTTCTTCGAACTTAGGTACTCTCTTCGGTGGTATAAGGCGAATGGAAGTGATTCTCCATGCAAAGTCGAAAATATAGAATAACAATTTTTGATACTAGTCTGTTATAAAATTTCAGCATATCGGGAAACGTGTCTTTTAAGACACGTGATAATTTATTTGTACGTGTATGAGAGAATGATATAATGTATAGTAATAGTCGTGTAATACAAAAACATTTTCGACTTGCTTTTGCATGGACAATCACCCTCTTTCGACTCGTAACATAATTTTCAGTACACCCTGTATATATATGTCGGGTTCACATTATGATTAGGGTTAGGGGCGTGTAACGAGTCTTCACTTGAATTGGCCATCTTTGTTATACAATCGAGGTAATGTTTGTTAACATAAGTGTGGATATTATAGAATTGACAATTAGCCGCGAGGGTTGCTAAAATGGAGCACGTGAAATTCGACTTTTTCCAAATTCAACTCTTACGTTTTCTTCTCAAAGGATAAGCGCATTTGTATATCCGCTAAAATTAGAGATACGAAATTTGACAGACGAATTTTTCATTAAAAATAAGCAGACACGTGTTTCAGCGTTTTTCGAAATACAATCCTTGTGGAAATGAAAAAGAAATATGTTTTGTTTTCAAAAGATAAACGTATTTCCACATCCACTTCAACTGGAGATTTGACACTCGACGAACAAATTCCTCATTAAAAATAAAATAAAAAAATAAAAAAACCGTATTTGAGGGATTTTCGAAACTCACCTTCTAAAAGGTGTTTGAACAGAGGACAGTGAACAGAAATTTAAATACTGCGCGGGCGAAGCCATAGGAACTGAACATATAAGGAACTGAATCGTTCTATTCAACAGACTAGATAACGTTTTCAAAAATTTCAAAATTAATAACATTTATTATATGCAAGAACATTTTGTTTCATTATATGTTCTTCTTTACATTATGGAATAAACGCAAAGTAGTAGATACATTAGTATAACGAAATACAATAGTACTCGTATCAGACAAATATTTAAAGTCGATTTTCTGAAAAACGAAATTTTATACGAATTTGATATTGTTTTCAACATATATGTATTATTTAATTTCTACCAATAATGAACTAAATTAAGAATTGTTAAGTATTAGAAAAATAAATATTATTATGAATTAACAGAATTACAGAGCGCAAAACATTTTGCGTTTGGATAACAGCTTTAATTTTACATGTTTCTACATTTTTAAATTCCATGAAAAACATTATTTCCATTTTACTACCTAATAATTTAGATATTGAAAAATAAACGATTTATAACATCTAATATTTATCTAAATGTGGCTATTTTTTTATCTTTGCAACGTTAAAACAATACTTTATGCAACATTTGATAAGAATTAAACAGTCATTTATTATCATTTTCGCAGTATTTGTTACATTCTCGACGAAACTGATCCCGAAGGCGAAATATTTCCTTCGTTTGAGATTCAGATGTGTTTGGAGGCAAGTATTTCTGCAGATATGATCATGTCGAACTATTTGAAAACACTCGATTTTTTTAACTATATATCTTTATCTTTTAAGTGAAAAAAAAAATTAAAAAGACATGAAATCTAGACACGACCTTAATATGTTACTAATATAAATTAAGTATCATTCTCATATACGTCTAATCTACATACAATTAATAAATATTAAAAACTTTTACAATATTAAATTATATGTTGCAATTTTCTATTCTTATAAATACATAAAATTCTTATTGTTAAATGAAGTACGTGCCTGTACCTAATGCAACAATTCTTTAACCATTCTCTCTGCTTGTTTATATGTTGATAGAACCCTAATATTGTTTTCCGACCGCCAGTGGAATTAGATGATCCGGAAGGTTTCTATGCTTTCTTCGAGTCACTTCTCCTTGAAATGATGAAAATGGGTACCCTCATACCACGCGTCGATCCTGAGTTGCATGAAGATCGAGAAAATTACGCGGTATATTATTTGTTACTGATATTTTTAACTAGTATATTGACAAACCGCTGTTTTTACAATTTTCAATAGAACAATTTTTGATAAAACATTAATAGTCGACTAATTTTTCTTTTCATGCAAACTACTAATTGTATTTTCATTGTCGAAGCTCGATGTTGCTGAAGAGGAAGGTATCGTGTTTATGTTGGAAGAAACTTGCAATCGAGCAAAATTGGCCTTAATAGAAGTGAAAGGACATGTATATGTAATTATCTGGACTTGAATTTAACATTTTCGAACGCGTCATTTCATAAAAATTGCCGTATTTCTTATTTCTCTTTATTTAAGAAGCCAGACTGGATGAATACATTTTAATCGTTTGATGTCTTATATTTTCTGAAATATCACGGTGATCTTGAATTTTTGTAAGTTTTTGAATTAAAGATGAGTTACTCTTGACGAATTCTCGTTTCGTTTTGGGTTTCAAGGTCAACTGAATGTCAGCTTATTGTAGCTCGTTGAATTGATCTTTCTAACCGCTACAATGCAATATACAAAAAATATGAGGTAATCGTTAAAAAAACTTAAAGTCAACTTGATATCTCAGAAAACATAAAGCATCAAAAAATCAAAATATATTCATCCAATCGGTCTCCTCAAGTACAACAAGTTTCACTTCAAACATTTTTTGCTAAAGTCAATAAATAACAAGCTATTCTAAGTGATAGTTTTCACTGATTCACCCTGTATATTCTGACATAACCTCAAATAATTTATGACAAGAAATTACTGGCTCAAATTATTATCCACAGGTATACGAAACCTACTCGTGGTTATGGACAGATGATAAACAGCAATATTTATCCTATTTTTTGAGATTTTCTCAATACGTAAGTCCCGAGCAAAGGGAAATGATCGAACATCATCCAGAGTTTATCCCAGATAATCTGAAAGAGAAGAAACCAGATTTAGCGGACTTCAAGCGGGAAATCGATTATTTTATGTCTCTGTACAACAAGTGCGATCAACTGCAAAATGAGCAAATCTTTTGTCGATGGTTAAAACTTGACATAAAGCCTTTCAAGCAGACGCTCTTGAACATAATTTGCAAATGGGCTAACGTGCTGAAGGAGTATCTGGTCAACCGAATTACCACACAGTAATTAAATTTTTAAAATTTCTCTTAAATTTAACCTTCATTTGATATTGCAAGATTTTTACGGTTAAAATTCCTCTGATCAATAATTTTCGAGGTTCTATGTTGTTTCGAGAAAGTATGTTAATATTTTGTTAGAATTACTATTGAGAATTTATATTTATATTTTTATTTATATTATATTTATGGGCATTTACACTATATTATAGAATTAATCTAGCAAGATACAAATTTGAAAGTACACACAAAAAGTGAGTACAGTGACTTTTAAGAGTTTCATAGACACTCTTCTGCATTTATCGATTGATCCGAAAAACAACTTGATCAGCAATATTATTCGCATAACTACAGATTCTGGTGATATGCCGATAAATAGGATTGATAAATCTGAGATGTTAAAAAATTCTACACGGCAGACGAGCGTGTTGCGTAAATGACGCATTCCTTCATTGAAATTGATTAATCGAAATAAGGAGGACCAGTTTACTACTTTATTTATAATTTTGAGAAGAAATAAAATGTCAATTAACTTTCTCCACTCCTCGCGTGTTAGAATGTTGAGTCTAAAGAGTACATAGCGTTGTAGTTTTGACCAAAATTGTAAATAAGAAAGCGATAAGGACCGTGATATAAAATGTAGGAATCTATGTTGCAATCTTTCAACGAGCCGAAGATATTTGCTGAAGAGAAGTCTATGGAACATGATACGAAACGAAGAAATTTTTGTTATAACCTTTCAATAGGCTGAAGATATTTGCTGAAGAGAAGCCTAAGGAACATAATACAAAACATAGGTATCTATGTTGTGATCTTTCAATAAGCCGAAGATATTTGCTGAAGAGAAGCCTGAGAAACATGATACAAAACGTAGGAATTTTTGTTGTGATTTCTCAATAAGTTGTACATATTGACTGAAGAGAAATTTATGGAACATGATACAAAACGTAGGAATCTGTGTTGTGATCTTTCAATAAACTGAAGATATTTTCTGAAGAGAAGCCTAAGAACGTCATATAAAACATAGGAATTTTTGTTCTAACCTTTCAATAAACCATGCATATTGCCTGAAGAGAAACTTATGGAACATGATACAAAACGTAGGAATCTGTGTTGTGATCTTTCAATAAACTGAAGATATTTTCTGAAGAGAAGCCTAAGAACGTCATATAAAACATAGGAATTTTTGTTCTAACCTTTCAATAAACCATGCATATTGCCTGAAGAGAAATTTATGGAACATGATACCAAACGTAGGTATCTATGTTGTGATCTTTCAATAAGCTGTGCATATCGACTGAAGAGAATCCTAAGGAACATCATATAAAACGTAGGAATTTTTGTTATAATCTTTCAATAAGCTGAAGATAATATCAGCAAATATGCTGAAAAGAAGCCTAAGAAACGTGATACAAAATGTAGGAATCTGTGGTGTGAT
>JACXIL010005317.1:0-19174 GCA_014737365.1 Bombus soroeensis
TAATTTGTTCTAAATTACATCAATAATTAGCAGTGATTACGGTACTACATGGCTCGTTTTTGTTTGACTTTGTTGATTATGATGTCGTATATGAGTTTGCTCGTAAAATTAGTTCGTTCGCATCGAAATACACTATACTAATCTCTGTGAGACCTATCGAGTGAATATGAATAAACAATGTCTGTTATAATTGTTAAAAATTACATACCGAAATTCGTTAATTAATAAAGTAATTCATATGCCAGTTAACTAATTTTACTAATTTCAAACCGCTTTCATAATGTGCATGCGTACGTGTACATTGAATCTGTATATAAATATAATATTATTTTGCACTTATTACATTGCTTTAATCCTTCCTACATTCTGTTTGCATTTACAGAGTGACTGCAGCGAAGAGTTTAAGCGGCTTCTGATCGCACTTTTAAATTAAAGAAAATCATGGAGAGGAATGTGTTTATTAATTCTGTTTAAGAAAAAAAAAAGTATAGGCATCTCTAACATAAATGTTAATAATATGCATCTCACATAACTGTAATATATGTTTCGTTTGCAATAAATTTGCACGTTCGCAAACGACGTTTTATTTATCGTGGACTGTAAGACGAAAACACCAGTATCTTTTTTTTTCCAGAGTGATTGCACTGCTGAGTGGAAAAGACTTCTGATTGCGATGTTGAATTAAAAATAGATTTATTCGATAAAAGTCGTTGAAACAATAGCCGTATATTACGATACAAAACAACAAACTACATATTCATTGAATAAGATTCAGAAGTAATTTGGAGTTTAAGGAATAAATTACCAATGATATTAAAGAGTTAAGGAATTTAATGCAGCCGAAATGTTCAACGGATGCTAATGTTATAGCGCACAGATTGTAAAATAGAATTATTGAATAACATTTAGTAATTATGTTAGATTGGTAATAATGAAATAATGAGATAATAGTAAGAAAAACGGAAAAATGGTAATCGAGCAGCTAAAATGTGAGTGATACAAAATAATTTTCATAACGTTCAATGTATCTTATTTATTAAATGTTTTTCCTATTGTATAGAACCAATATGTATTTCTCAATACTCTACAACAGAGTATTCAATGACAGTTGTAGGATTTGAGGAGTATAAAAAATAAAACGAAAATGAAGAATAATAGAATTGCGTTTCAATTTACTTATTAATATTTACATTACTTATTAATATTTAAAATCAATCAAAATATTCATTACCTGGTATGAATGAATGTAAAAGATCTCAAACGACCATCAGGAACAACGACAAATCAATTGCTCAGCTCTTACAAATTCTCTTAAAGAAGAAGATTATGCAGAAATTATTTACATAGCAAACGATCGTCGATTTCAATGACATTGAAATATGTTGTCAAGAGCAACATTCTGAACAATAGTTTCCATTTAGTTTTCCATTTTTTATTGTACCATGTTTCTTCTTCCACAGTTCGTTTCCTTGTTGATAAATATTGAATTAGGATCAAATACTAGTTATACGGAATTGCAGCTAATGGTTAAAAGTCATCAGAACTAAGCAACAACTATTTTCTTCTTTATTTTTATTTTTTGACTTCGAAACATAAATAAAAACGTACAGTGCGTATAGTACAAAGATGAATAAAATCCGTAGGATATATTACAACAATTGGAATTAAGTATAATTTATTTGCATAGTACTCTGTATACTAAAAATGTTTAAAATATGAGAGAAAAATATTCATATAAAAAGTTGATTAATTATCTAATACACAGAACTAGATACGTGAAAGATAATCTACATGGCAAAGAAAGTATTCGTATACCAATGAATTTCAAACATGACTACGTGAAATTGTTGTTTATTAACTAATTTTTTAGAAACAATGAATATTTACATATTTTGAGAAACCTCTAGAATAGATACAATCGAGAAAATATTAGTTACTTGTACAACTTGTGGAATGAGCAAGAAGAAACAAAATATCGACAGAAATATACAAGCAATAGGCATTTTTACAGTTCTTACTTCAAACTGCTTACCGGAGAATGTTTAAAGTAAACACATGACATTATTGCTTCGTAATCATGATTGATGTTGGCACCAGTTACGTTATCGGCATCAGTAGCATTAACAATTTCGATGTATTCAGAATTATCGTTGGAAAATGGGGCGTAAACGTGCAGAGACTACGATAGGAGAAAGACAAATTATTATTAATGTGCATAATAATGTGCAGCGTAAAAGTTTAGCAGAAATTTCACGGATTGTAAGCAGACCTCGATCTACTATACAAAGCGTAATTGATGGGCATGGACTATGAAAAAGACTGGAAAATAACTCAGGATATGGAAAAATTAATCAGTATACTGGCCGAATTATTATTAGAATGATAAGATAAAATTGAAAAGTAAGTGCGATAGAAATAGTTGGACGCCTTAAAAATAATTTCGATATCGATGTATTTGTTAGTACTGTACGTAGTTTTGTACGAAATCGAGGCTTTCACGATCGTGTGGCCCGTATCAAATATTTTGTGAGGGAAACAACAGAAAGAAATGATTACAATTCGCAAATAATAATATCAGTATGTCAATGAAGTACTGGAACGAAGTGATTTTCACGGACAAAAACAAATTTAATATTTTCGCGTCTGATGGACACTGTACTATTTGGGTGAAAAAAATGAAGAACTAAAACCAGAAACTTACGGTCTGTAGTGAAACATGGTGCAAGTTCCGTAATTGTTTTAGGTTGCATGCGTGCAACTGGTGTTAATTCGTTACAATTTACGGTTTATGTTGACGTTTTAAAATGCAATCTTTTTCTAGTGTGGAAAAAATGGATAAGAAAAGATACTTTCGTTTTCATGTATGATGACGATGCAAAGCGTACTACGTACCATATTAGCATGTGGATACCGACATATTTAAAATCTCTAGATATCAATATGATAAGAAATGTAAAGGATGCTCTCTTGGAGAAGTGGAACAAGATCCAACCACACGTAACATCGAATTTAGCTAATTTAATGTCTAAAAGAATTGCAGTAATTATAAAGTCGGAAGGATATCCTAGGAAATATTTGTTGCCTGTTTACATTGATTTTTCATTATTAAATTCACTTAAATTATGTTCCTTTATGAATACTTAAAAATTTAAGAATCGTACGAATAAATATTGCATACATATTGTTGCAACTGTTTGTTTTTTCTCGTAAACTTTGCAACTTGTACAAGCAACTAATTCTTCTGTTGCGAATTATCGACTAAAGAGCAACCGGTCAGGTCAAACCGATCGGTCGATATCGCGTACCTCGAATGACTTAACGTTCAAGATGGAGGAGATTAAATAAATCGAGTGTTAGATTTATTCAGCACTTTATTTGCACTAGTTGTACAGCTTAACGATCAAAGTGAGGTAAATCTAGTATTTAAACCGTACGGTACGATGGTTGATCCTACGTTGCTGATTCTCCCTCTCAGCAGTTGGCTTCCTTCCCTCCATCGTGCCCTTCCAGCTGGTCCTTTCCTGGGTTTCTTAACTGGCCTCGGAGTTTATGAATATTAAGTTTACAACGTTAAGTTTACAACTCTGTGAGGACAAGTAATTCGGAATTTCCTAAAGAAGGGAATGGGCCTGTCCTATGTCCCATGTCCCTTGAACGGTCCCGTTCAAAAAATTGCTGGTAGTGGTGTCTATTTATTTTGTAGGTTCTTGTTCCTCGTCGTCGATAGGTAATGGGGCTATTTTATCGACCCCTCGTTTGTATTCTCCGTTAATTGTTCGCACCGTAAACTACTCGAGTGACCCCATCAGTTCCTGGGTGTAGATTTGTTATCCGACCCATAGGCCACTGGAGTGGAGGAGTGTTGTCCTCCTTTAGTATGATTAGTATGCCTTCCTTGAGTTCTGTGAGTTCCGGTTTATGCAAACTTTTTCCGACCATCAGCTGATTTAAGTATTCTTTATGCCATCTGTTGCACAGATGCTGCCTCACTTGCCGTATCCGTTGCCATGAAGACAGTCGGCCGGGTTTTAGGATAGTCATGTCGCACTCGGGAGTACTAGTTATTGCATCACCTGTCAGGAAGTGCCCGGGTGTTAAAGGACTGAGGTCATTGGGATCCGATGATAACGGTGTTAGTGGCCTTGAGTTGAGGATACCTTCAATTTCGATCATGCACGTCGTTAATTCTTCATACGTGAAGAGCATGTCCTTCATGATGCTGAGTGAGTTTGCCAAGTGATGTTTCATTGTCCTTACTGCGGCTTCCCATAGTCCTCTAAAGTGTGGTGTGCGAGGTGGGATGGAATGCCACCTTACGTTATCGTTTAACAAGTAATTTCGTAACGATATTCCTTTCGGAATTTATGTCTGCAATGACTCTGTGTAGTTCCCGGTTTGACCCGGTAAAAGTGGTGCCGTTGTCACTACAAATGTCACTGAATTTCCCGCGCCTAGCGAAAAATCTTTTTAGGGCTGCAATAAATGCTTCAGAGGTAAGGTCACTGATTACTTCTACGTATACAGCCTTAGTGTTGAAACACACAAATAGTGCTGCATAGGTCTTCAATCGCTTTGTGTCCCAATGTTTTTTCTCTTTGATGTAAAATGGGCCTCAATAGTGAATCCTTTCCACCAGAAATGGCCTCGAGTATTTGACTCGATTTGGCACAGATTCTGGCTCGATTCTATGGCACAGAACGCAGTTTCGAATTACTGCTTTTACAGCTACTCCCCCGTTGACTGGCCAGAAAGTTGGTCTCACTGCATTTAGTGTGTCTTGAACGCCGCTGTGACCCTGGCTTATGTGCGTTTCACGAACAATCAGATTCGTGACATGATGATGTTGTGGCAACACGGCCAGGTGCTTCTGTTCGTCTTGCAGCTCTGACTGCGCTAATCTGCCCCCCTCCACTCTTATTATTCCTTCTGCGTGCATGAATGGGTTTAACGCGATTAATCGGTTTGTCTCGCTTGATGTTGCCTTAGTGATTAAGGCAATTCTTGATTAAGATTCTCTTGCTCGCCTGCTGTAGCTCTTCCATTGTTAGGTCTCCTCTGCGTTTTGATTGCTGTCTAGTATTGTTATAGAATCTTAGGCAATAGGCAATGACTCGTTCGAGTAGTGGGAGCGAAGAAAATCTTTCCAGCGTCTGATCTTGGGTTGATATATTCGTTTGTAGTGTTGTTAACTTTCGTTCCTCAGGTACTTCCATCGGCTGGCCATGTGGTTTCTACTTGATTTAACCAATGCGGTTCATATAGCACATCTTATGGTGTACGAGGTCTTCCAATAGAGATCCTCGAGATAAGATGTCCGCCGCATTGTCCTTTGACGGTACATGTCGCCACTGAATTACATTACTTGTCTTTATTTGCAACAAAAGGTTTAAGAGTGTGAGGTGGAGTGAGGACGGGTTGTAGGACAGGTGAAACCCGCGAACGAGACGATGGTCACATTTGTATAAACATTGTTTATGTGCACTATTATTTATTAATTATTTCTGGAGGCAAAGGAATGGAGAAAACATTAATCCTCTCTATACGTAAAATTCCATGAGGTGGTTTTTGATATGCTGCGATGGACTCTAACGAGTAGGCAGGTTTAATGTTTAATGTACGATTTTTCTTACGAAACGCAGCACGCGATGGTTTACGTCTTCAAATGTTATGATTTTCTTCCCTACGACTTGTACGAGCTAAGCAGCTGAATGTATCGTTCGATTTGAGGATCCCTGTGCATCCCGCTGCATAGGCTGATCTACATTTGCGCGTGCAAGGAGGTTTGCTCGCACACAGGCATATTTCAGCTAATTTTTAATTGTCAATAACTAACAAACAAGGCCAAAAGCGCAATTTTTTATTCTTGATTTTCATCTTATCCCTGCTTTAAGAATTCATTGCCTCCCCTTAAATTTTTTACACCTGTAACCGAACATCCTCTATGATACAAGGTGGTTATCTGTTGATGACGAGGAGCATTGCAGCATTCTTAACGATATGGGACAAATAAGCCCCGTAGGATTTGCCACGATATTATGTTACATTGCACTGCAAAGACTCAATTAGTGTTTCTTCCGTTGCAAAACGTGAAAAAACCGACGAGAGTATCAGCTTCGCAAATAGCTAAGGTTCAATGAAAAAGAAATCACTTAGGAGGAAGGTTCGTTACCTCCTTTTTTGCGCCAGGAGGGGAAAATACGCAACAAATGTCAACAGTGTTCAACAATACAACAATGCAAAATGTTAACAGTGTTCCTCCTCCTTCTGAATCCATATTGGTCTTCGTGGCTTTACAACCTAACCCCAATCCTTTTTTTCGCGAGGAGGGGTAAATGCATTACGCATACCCAGTGACTCGCGTCACCGGTTTATGTGGAACTCGGCAGATGGCCACACCTATTAAAATCCCCTCCTTTTCTAAGCCTTCGTAGAGCGGAGGCTCTCGCCGACACCGCTAAATAAGCATTACTTCGGCGAGACCCCAGTCGACGCATCAACTCCTTTTAAATCCATACTGCTCGCAATGTTATCAGTGATTGCTCCTTGCGGTCACATTGCTTTTCTTCTAGCACGATTTTTGATTACTTCTTGGGCTTGCCAGGTCTTCATTACTATCCCGCAAAAAATCTGGAATTGCTGCCAGATATGGTCGTTGGCCGAGTGCGATTATGTTATTCGCTGTAAAAATATCCCCCGTCATGTTCTCTAGCGTGGTGCGCTGAACTGCCCATCTAGAACATGTTAAGAAAGCATGTTCGGCGTCATCTGGGCTCGCGTCACAATTCCAACACTTACCGTCAGTTCCTTTATTGATTCTGACTCTGTAGTTATTGAAGATACCATGCCCAGTCGACATCTGCATGGTGAAGTGGTCGATACTTCTCTTCCTCTTCCGAAAGGTGGCTGCATCATCGATCAGCCTCCTTGACCAGCCGTATTGGTGCTATACTTGGACCATTCCCTTCACCAAAGCTCCTCCAAAGCTTCCTTTTCATGTAGCTTGAGCTGATCCAATATCACTTCCGGATCCTCGAAGTCAGGTCGGACTAATTTCTTGACTTCGAAAACTCTACCACGCCACCGCGTCCTGATATGAATGGACATGATCCCCGTCAACACGCACAGCGCAGCATGCGAGACTGTCCTGTAGGCCGTCGAGGCACTTCTCTGAGCCTTGAAGAGTTTCTTCACGACCTTAGCCTTACTCAGCGCATCCACCCACAATGGAGAGGCGTATAGCACGACCGACTCCCATACCTGATAGTACAGCTTCCTGCAGGCATTAGAGGGGCCATTTACATTCCGCAGGAGCCCTCTGATGGCCCCTACAGTAGCATCCGTTCTAGCACAAACTACCTCTATATAATCGTAAAAACTTCTCTTGGTGTCCAACACCAAGCCTAGGTATTTTACCCTTTCACGTGTGATCAATGTCTTCTTTGCAAGAGTTAAGTTGAAAATTCTGGGGACTCTCATTCTTGTCAATAATAAAATTTCCGTTTTTTCCTTGCTATCTGTAGACCCGAATTGTCACAACAATTGATGATCGTTCTCATGTGGAGATTCAGAGTGCCCTCCGCACTTTCCTTTTTCTTCAGGTCCACCATGATAGTAAGGTTATCCGCAAATGCAATGGCTCTCAAATTGACGTGATTATCAAATCTGACCAACAGGCCATCGTAAACTAAGTTCCATAATAGCGAGCCCTGAGGAACTCCTGCAAAAATTTTTCTTTTAATCTGTCCACTCGGGTTGTCGAAAACTACGACTTGATTCTTCAAATAGCTTGCGAGTACCCTCGTCAATTTATAACAGAGACTTCTACGCCTCGCCTCCTTCGAAATTACCTTCCATCGCAAGGTGTTAAACGAATTTTTAACATCGATGAGCATCATAACGCAAAATAGGCCCTTTTTTCTGCACGTATCGGCAAACTTGCAGACCTGCGATATGACATCGATAGTACCTTTCCTCTTGCGGAACTCAAATTGGTTCCGGTGAAACGGATCCATACCCAATTCCTTTTCAATGGCCGACTTGAACGTATTCTCCCAGACCTTACTCATCGCTGGTAGAATACTAATTAGTCGGTACGACGAGATAAGCCTGGGCTCCTTTCCAGGTTTGTTTAGTATGATCAACCGGGCTACCTTCCATTTAGTTGGTAATCTTCCGATCTCATATATAGAATTGATCATGACAAGCAAGTCCTGCTCTCTATGCCTAAAGATCAACTCGATAATTGGCCCCGGGACCCCGTCTATACCGACGGTCTCATTAACGTTCAGCCGACCAACCGCTTCTCTTAAATTGTCCACGTGGACCGTGTACCCTGCTCCGGGGGTCCCACCTTTGTTGCCCTCTAT
This sequence comes from Bombus soroeensis, assembly GCA_014737365.1. Taxonomy (NCBI): domain Eukaryota; kingdom Metazoa; phylum Arthropoda; class Insecta; order Hymenoptera; family Apidae; genus Bombus; species Bombus soroeensis. Next base: position 8,367 of record JACXIL010005317.1, read on the forward strand.
TTCTTCTTCATCCGAAACGCCCGTGTCCTCTAAGGAAAAGAGATTCGCAATGATGCTTACGGCCTACTCCTTCTCAGCCTAGCTATGACCCTTTTACATGGCAATCCCACGGATCACGGCCGAGGGTGACCGTGAACTCCTTTCAGGTCAGCCTCTTACTCCTGAAGATAGCTAGTCTAAGCTCTTCCCTACTTTTCTTGTAACCAGCTCCCATCTGTTCAGCACATTCCTCGTTCCTTAGCCTTGATGTCTGCGCCAATCTTCTCTTCTTAAGGGTCTCCCCCCGGAGTCGCGCGATTTCATCGTTCCGCCAGTAATTCGGAATTTTCATCGATGATCCTCTGCAGGGAATCCGCCTGTCCGAGCTCCCAATAACTTCACCTTCCTGTCGTCAAAGTTTTTAATAAACATCTCAGGCAGTATGTCCTTCGTCGAATATGTAAAACGACCCCTACTCTTAGGCATAATCAAACCTTTAGGACCACAGAACGTTTATGCTTCTTAAAGAGGCCACCACTAACGCTCATAATGTCTAGGAAACTCCTCCTAGTACCTCTGTGACCCTAATAGCAGCAAGGTGGTTCCTATCCAGAACCTCCAACAGCATCCTTCCCCTTCTTAAATCTTGTTGCCTAGATAGACGCATCCCCCTTCGTATCTTTATACCAGAATGGGAGCTGTCGATTAGGTTCTGAGATGATCACAACATCGACCCGACGCTCCTAAGCAAACTGCTGTATCATACATACATGATGTACACTATGTCGACTCTGGCTTCGCAGACATACTGGTACTTTAATTCTTGTGCAAGTCAGCACCTGTTCAAATGAATTATTAGTAATTTTACCTTGCGCGTGCTATGTCGTTCCTCTTTCTATCCTTCACGGCCGGGCATGCCAGGGATCCGGTGACATGCCTCAGGTTACTTCTGTTTTCATTAGCACAAACAGCGCACATAGGCTCCTTGGCGCACTGATTAATGGTGTGGTATTTATCGCCACACCGCTTGCACAGCTCCTTACCTGGGCTCACCGCCGTACACCTGTCAGCATTATGTCTCAACATGTGACATCAATAACATCTCACTATATTGGGCAGAATCCTAGCCATCGCTATTGTCAGTCCTGTTTTAATCCTGATCGACCTATCTTTGGATACGGTGCTCGCAGGCAGCACAACTACCGCCTGCTGCGTTCCCCATCCTTAAGGACTTCACCTCTATCCATTGCTCCTCTTTAATATCTAATCCCGTTGATATGTCCTCCATTATATGTTCTTCCCTCGTAGCTATTAGGTCTATATTTTTAATTTCGGCTCTGCCCCTTCTCACTGTTGTCGTCTCCTTAAGGACGCACTTGGCCTTGGCCACCTCCCTGTAGGAGTCGGTCCAATTGGCTCCCTGTCCGACCTTAACGAGGATCGCCTCGCTCCTTCTTCTTGGCGGCCCGTCTTTCTGGCTACTCTTACCGGAGTCCTGCCATTAAACCCTTCCGTGCCCTCCGTGCTCTCATGATATGTTGCGTTATGACATTCAACATATCTAATTAGTACGACGGAGTGCATAACTTTAGCGCCACCCATTTTTCCATGTAATTCATTTCGCGTCTTTCCTTGTCTTCCATGTACAGTAGTACTTTGATTATCGGAACATTTCTATCACCAATTAGACAATGCGTTAAATATAACCTTTATGTGGGATTTCTGATTCAAACGTGGACGTAAGTTTCGAAAGTTTAAATGGCGTTGGGCGCGTAACGAGAATACAGTTGGAACGCCATCTGGAATCGTTGCTTCCGGTATTGAACAGCAGAATGGCTGTTGCGCACAAAAGTTTGTTTATTTACATGCTGTCGATGATCAACTAACCGCGAAATCGCGTCTGCAAGCGACATCCGATGAATGAGTTCAATGTAAACGAAAACGAGATGGTGAAGAGGTGAAAACATAACTAACCAGAATCGTTGAATATAAAAGAAAGAAAACGCTAATGAATGTCGTGACTGTGGAATTCAGCCTATCGTCATCGTTCGAATTTATTTCACGAAACATCGTATTCTTCGTAATGGAATTTTCTTACGCGCTGTCAACGTTTGCTTGCCAATAGTTTGTTTGCCAACAGTGGTTCAGTATGATGTCGTGTTCCCGCAAACGATGAGCACAGAATCGTGCAAAATTGTTACCAAAATTACATGGCTGACGAAGTACTCTTATGCGTTGCTACTCTATATGGGTGTTTTATATATCGTCAACTGCTTCCCTTCCTAATATCTTCTGCACGACGGATATCACTCTCACTGCGGTTTGACCTGCTCGATGGTTCACAGCCAACTACCATGGCCTATATCTGCATCGCAGTAAACGCGTTAAACGCTCGTAACATTGATATTTCAATCGTGTGATTGTTGTTCATGGCACGCGCTGTTGGGAACTTAAATCGTAAGGCAAGGGGTTAAGGTCAGCAAGCGATGACAGTCTTTGTGAGACACGTAAGCTTAAGCTTTTTATCCCAAAAAGGATATGCGTGTGCGCTTGTAGCGAGTGTCTGCATGAAGACAAGAGAATCTTAGTCAGCGAGTGTAAGCGGACGGACTAGCGAGAGTGAGCGAATATCTCTTTTTACAGTAATAAAATAATTTAGCAATAAAATAATAGTTCAACCTGCCGTAATGGTCAGCCATCCTATCATGTCTACGGATAAATGTAAATTTTTATAATCAAAAGTAGTTTATTAAGGACACGTAGACGGTAGAAACGGCGTAAAGTTAGATCTAAAGAAAACAATAGCAGCGACAAATTTTCCTAGCTCGAAAAATTCGAAAAATTGGGAAAACTCAGGAAATCCGAAACACATTGGACAATTTGTAGATTTAACTGGCAATTACAAACTTTTCGTCAACAAATTTTCAGAAAAAGTCGAATCTTTAACGGACTTGGTAAAGAAAGACGCAAAATTCATTTGTGGTAAAGGACAAAAACAAAGCTTCACAGAATTAACCAAGACATTATGTATATTGCAATATTCAAATCTTGATAAACATTTTACCTTAACAGCAAATGCCTCAGATCATGTAACAGGCGTGAAACTTATTGTTAGTCGAAAATTTAATGGTCATGGTTTACCAATAGCATATATTTATCTGAAACTTTAACAAAAACGGAACAAAATTATTTTACTACGGGAAAAGAATGTTTAACGGTTTTATACGCGATTTTACATCTTCGACTTCACTTATATGGACATAATTATTTACCTTATTTAGTGATCGTGAACCATTACGTTGGACAAACTCAAAAAAAAAAATACTCAGGCCAAAGATTGATTAGTTGGAGGATAAAATTATGAGACTACGAATATAATTTTGTTCACGAGCCCGGTAACTTAACACGTTCACACCAGCGCATACCACCAATGGCTCACACTTGAATGTTCCATCAGATGGCGCGTACCACCAAAAATGTAGTTCGCTTAGTAACTAGAAAAAATTTCCATATAGTTGAAAATTTATACATAACTTTTAACTTTCAAAATTATAAACATAACGTATAAAACAAAAATTCGATAGTAAAAACATAACAATTCAATATTATAAACTTAACTTAATCGTTTATGTACATCTATGCAATTTTTGAAGCGTTTCAAACAGAATGTTGGCTGGCCCTCACAACGATTGCAATACAGTGTTAGTTACTCTTTTACTTTCCTTTGAGGCATGATCTCTACTTTTTTTTTAATAAGCATTTATAACATTCCTTACATCTTTTTCTTGACTTTTTTCCAGACCCATTATATACGAGTGAAAAAAATGTGAACCTTTTTTGGAAGGTATTTGCTTTTCAATAGCCGCTTCTTCAATATGGTGATTACCAGTCAAGAGGTGATCAATAATTTTTTCTCAAAATTGTAGAATATTAATATGTTTATTATTCCATCTTTGATGTACATACCGCGCATTTATGAGACATGCCCCGCATAGCAATTGCATAATAATTCTTCTTCTGTACCATTTAACAGCTATAGTACGATGTCATTTGACGGATAAGTCAACACCCTTTTTTGCATTATTATAAAAAACATGAATACGAGCGCAGCCCACGGTGAGAAACACAAATAGTAGCGCCGGTGTGAACGTGTTAAACACTAATGAAGATGCCTTATCGCGTAATCCAATCATTTGAAGCTATTAATCTAGAAGCAATAGCTACTAGAACTAAATCGAAAACACAACCTAAGGTACTTCAACCTAAACACCTTTGCGAGTCTTCCGGCGGCAGATCTCTGTATGATGACCTATTACTACTATCACCTAATCTGGAATTTCATTCAGTTCAACTGCGAATGCTGGATGATCATGGAAACCAAAATTCCAGAAAAAGGAAATACACTTCCCGTGGCGGACGAAACACTGCAAAATCCGGAAATAGTACAATCAGACGAAATGGTTGAAGTATCGAATGCTCAGAACAGTGACAGCGATGACGAAATTTTTCGGACCCCGAATCAAAGTAAAAAAAAATTTTCTGACATCTCATCCGACGAAGACGCGACACTTGAACAGACGTACATAGATCGGAAGAAAAATTACAGAAATAAATTGACAATTTAGTATCTGATATATGTACTAACAATTATCTTCATCCTCATCTTTAGCATTATCTGATATCTAATATCTAATAATAAGAATTTCAATAAAAATTCTAAGAAGGGAAGAGAGGATGGCATTGTGTCAAAATCAAAATTGCATTCTACACGTAGTTTAGAATGCACAAGCATTCATATCACTCACAATATATTTCCAGACCTATCAAGTTCAACTAAAAACCAATCGCGAAATTGACAACATGAAACATACAAAACGTTACTATTCTAATTATGTTCGTTTCAATAGTTTTTCGTTGTTATTCCACTACTCCTATTGGTAAATTATATTTTCTATTCTATTTCTGGTTTAAGCATAATCAATTGAGAAAATTTACAAGAAGAAACCAAAATTAGGGCAGCTATTAATAAGTAGTAAAACCTGGAAAATAAAAAATTTTCAGTGTAATTATTGCGATGGAATGGATGTATATAGCCAATGAATCGCTGGTTCGATCTTGTGACTCGTGTAGCAGAATCGGAGAAAAGAAAGTGGTAAGAATTTGAAAAAAAAGCTGCTCAAAACACTCTAAGACTAACTTTGAGCTAGGTCAGCTGCAAGTTTTCCTTACGAGCAAATCTTTGTGAAGATTACGAAAAGGATAAAATAAAGTTTCTAAAAGAAGTTTTATTATTTTTTTTTTATAAAAATTTTAATTTTCCAACAAAGAATTTTACAAAAAGCGGATGTGCAACTGAACTTTGCCGATGATATTTTGTCTCAAATTGGTCGAGTACGAGAAACAAACAGTACGCGCGTGGATGCACTCGTAAACTAGCTTATTAATGTTACATCAAATAATTTGAATTTGCTAAATCCTCAACAACTATTAACTTCTTATTTACGTATATCCGTGACCTGGAGACCGCTATTACGCAGAAAATAGAATTTAGTGGAACAAAAATATTCTAAATAAGGAGAGGTCCATATTATTGTGTCCTTGAATATAAATTATGTTTTGGGTTACAAGGTCTAGGAACAAAGGAACTAATAAATAGATTTCTATTTATGTTCCTTGTAGCCTTTAGCTAGAGCTATATGGTTAACCTTTTTGGTAATATCCTTTTGCTATAAATAACACACGAACGTGCTCCTTATCGATTCTATTGTATTGTAACACTATGAGAGTGGGTATCTGGATCAGCATAAAGTTATACATTATACTCATACTTATATCTTTATTTATTTAAATATATTTTTCTATTACAAATTTTTATTTCTTTAAACTAAATAATCTTTTTCATTTGTTTTGCTTCACACTCTTTTCTCTCATAACTTTTTATAACAGTGTTAACAATATACAGACAGAATATATAGTCTTTGTCTTTTATACCCCAGTGGCTTGCTTTTGTTAAAATAAATATACCATTATTAGATGCTTATTTTAACATGATGATCCGTATCCTTATAATTTTTTAGAATCTTCAACCTCAATATGCCGCTTCAAAATAGAAAACTAAGAGCAATTTGAACACACTATCGCGCTTTGAGTGTGAAAATTGTGAAGTGAGTCTACGTGTCGTACCGTGATTTAAAATATATCACACTCAATTGTATTATTAATTATTAAAGTAAATTATTAAAGTTACAGTATATGCATCATATCTTACACATTATTCGTCACGCGCATTGCAGTGCTGTATCGTTTACGCGTAATTTGCGTGAAACTCTGCCGTACAAAAAAACAGCTCCGCGCAAAATTCAGCCGTACCTAAGAGGTTAAAAAGAATTGTTTTGATTGTTTATCTAAAGAAACCTTAAAGATTGGCTCAGATCTATCTTTTAGAAGAATATATAAAATATATAATATATTAACTTTTAGAATATCGTAAATTGGTGATTTTTCAGATGTACTTCCTCTGGGTACACTAGCAGAAATGTTAGTGAATGCTTTTGGGAATAGTAACAGCAGAATAATACTTTGGTATGGTAATATTTAAATACCACTTGAACAACCCTGTGCGAAAATATCTTTGGAATTATGTACAACATGCAAGTTTAATTAAACTCTCCCCCCTTTCTCTCTCTCGCTCAATTTTTTTTGTGTTTTACCTTTTCTTTCTTATTACGTTGTAACCTGGTATTCGGAAATTTGTGTTGTGGTTGAAGTTGTGTCCCGTGTGGGTCAGTCATCATTGCTCAATGTTCTTTAGCCCCGATTTTTTTTTTCATCTATACCAGTTTTTTCTCCAGGTTCCTTCCTTTATTATGGTGGATCAGTTCTTCAAATAGTTCGTTTCTCCTTGCAGGTTTGCTAGCGCCCTACAATTTTTTGATCTGTTTCTACGCATTATGTTTCTTTTAACTTTTTCTTCCCTATGACTGTACCTTGTTTTTTTTTTGCCTCTCCATTCGTTAGCGACGGTCTATATGTTTATATCCATGACATCTAAATGTCCCGGGTTCGGTGTAGGTTCTTTATCTATTCACGTGTATTGTATTGTATCGTATCCGTGGTTTGTATGTCCTGCTAATTATTTCATATCTATTTTTAATTTTTATATCTTCATATGTCTGCTGTATGCACTGCCTTGCTGCATATCTGTCACTCCTGTTTCCGTCTGGGTTTTGTCTTGTATGTAATTGTTCGTTCCAGGTCATACTATGCTCGTCTATGTCTATTGTTTCAGATCGTAGTCTGTCTCTGGATGTGATATTCTGTCATTGGCATATTTAATTTTATCCAGTTATTTTATCATATTGATCCTTTTTATGTTGGGCTAGCGTGTCTGCATTATCGCGTCATCTTTTTCTTCTGGGTTCGGTTCTCTATTAAAAGCTGGCATATTCTGTGTTACCTGGCTTTTGGATGTGTGGTACCCAGAACCTAGAAAAATTTGGAGAAGAAATATCGCAAATACTATTTTACATATTCGTTGTTCTACAATTCAAATAAAAACTATCTTAAATAGACAGTAAAATTCTGCCAAATAAAGGATTTTAATTTTGATAATCCTTTTATTCCACGAGAAGGGGAAAATGCATTATGCATATCCAACAGCCTGTACTGTTGAGTTATGTGAGATTGGGTTGGATGTTATGCGCCATACTCAATAAAAAACTTTCTTCCTTTCCTAACCCTTTCAAGGTACATGACGACCAGCCCCAAAACCACCATGGGTATTACTTAAAGCTTGGTTTCCTTATTTGTTCGTACTTCTGTAATCAACGTGTGGAAAAAACAGTATTTCCCCCTTTTTACTATCATCCTTTCTTAGAATGTTCTCAAATTTCCCTCTAGTAGGTCTACTCGTCGGTCATCTTACTTATCTATTTAAACCAGCCAATAGCTTCTACTCGTGTCATATATGTCTAGTATTCATCTGTGAATTTTGATTATTTTAAGTCAGCGTGTCTATTCTTCATCGTCTTTTAATTACTTCCTGCCTTTTATTCCTAAAAATGCGCTCAAATTTTCTTCAAGTAGAACTTCCTGCTGGCTATCTTCCTTTTCTACTTGATCGCCCAATCAGCGCACTTATTTCGCGAACCAATCAGTCGCCTTCCTTGAATTTCCGCAGGCCAATCAGCGCGCACCGTTAGTTAGACGGCGCTATCGCCATCGTACCGTGCGCATGCTTCCGATCAATCTTTCCAAGCTTATTGCTCGTGGTAACACGTATTCATGAGTACATCACGTCAGATACATCCTCAATGTCGCCGTTTCTACACGTCCCTACATATCAGTCATCATCTGTGAGTTTTTACTATTTTAATTATATTATTATTTTTATTATTTTAAGTCGGTATGTTTACTCTTTCTCATTGTCTCATTATTTCCTATTTTCTTTTTTGGATTTGTCTGGTTTTTGCAATTTTTACGCATACTTCCGTGATTCTTCATACTTTATAACTTATAATCAGCAATGTTTTGGGGTGTAAGAGTTTCTACCTGATTTTTCAATGTCGATTTTTCCGCAGCCCACTTAGAACTGTTAAATAAGGCGTGTTTCGCGTTATCTGGTCTTTCATTGCAATCTTAACATCCACTGATATCTTTATTTATACGTTTGCGTTATTTTAATAATCTAAAACATAAAATAAGATATTTTAACTTTGCATTAAATATTATTTCAACTTGACGACGAAAATAGATTGGGGAAAGAGATGATGTTAAAATGCAAGAAACCATAATATTGAAAATAAATTTAGTTTCCTCTTTTAGTATGGCTATTTGCATGTAACAGAGTACATCGTTCAAAGTTTTCAACTGCGATAGACGACGAAATAGATGTTTTATATTTTAAAAACAATTGTTTCATATTTGCACCTTGTGATATTTTGAATTCGTGGGACGTTATCGTCTCAGTTTTTCAAACGATTCTAATTGTGCAGTGTTACAATCATTGCCAATGAAAAGTTGTCATTTCAATGAAAAGAAATCGTCTAGTTCTACTATATTTTACACTTTGCTTTGCGAAACTGAAGAGGATTGATTTCATACATCTTTTAAAATTTTTAATACTATTTCTTCGATATAATTACGTTGGTAATTGGTTATAATCCATCGTAATTTCCATCTTGGATGACTGACAATCGCAATTATGAGATCAGATGTTTTCTAAGTCTTAAGTTCCCAAAAAATCGTAAAAATGAGAAAACCGATTACTTAAACTTGATACTAAATGATGTTAAGGTTCGCAATATTTTAAAGCTTGTGTATAGTTGTCTACGCCTCCGATATCTTGCAAACTATATACTATCTACCTAAAATCTATGGAAAAATATCACCCATATAAACTTTGTCCTCTTGCAATTTATTTAAAGTGTATGCGATCACCGACACTCGAAATGCATCCCCATACAATCACAGAATCTCCTCTTCCGTGTTTTAAGGTACGTTTTCAATCTTTGAATTTCAAAACTTAATTCACTATCCGCCATACTATACTCTTTTTCTATCTGAATCAAAAATGCATTATTTACTCTCGTCGGGGAATATAACGTCATTCCACCAATTTTGAAGTTTCTTAATGAATTCTTCAATCTTTTTTCCTCTGTTTATTTCGTTTATATACCGCCTTCTTCTTGCTATTCGACCATTAAATCCATTGCGTCTTGTTATTCTGCCTACTGTTTCTGCACTGACTTGTTTCCTAGTTTCATGGCCAATCTCTTCTTCAACTTTCCATATTATTATTCTTTCCTCCTTTTCATTAATAATTCGAGGTGGTTCTTTTTTGTTTCTTGAATTTGATACAGTTTTCTTCTTTATATTTTTTAATAATATTCGTAACTATGCTCTTCTTCATTATTAATAATTGTGCAATTTCACGATAATTTTTACCTTCTTCTCTATGATAATTAACAAGACGTCTCTTATCAAAACTACTATTCTGTCCTTTTCGTGGCATGTTAGAATTCAGACACTAACACTTCGCAATATAGCTTTGTACTGAGATAGAATTATATTTTAGCAATTTGTATACGAAACAAATCTATTTTGCACTTCGAATGGTTTTTAAGAACTACTAAATTACATAGCATACCATAGTGTCCAAACATTAATACGACGTGAAAATGTGACAACTTTTTGTTTAAAATAAACAATATAACATCTAAATTATTCTCTTACAAACAGCAATTACAAATAAATACGCAAATCAAAGAGTAACGGTGGTTATCACTGATAAATAACCTGACAGACATGAAATATTTAATTTTTGAAATTTGAATAGATGTGACGTACACGACACTCCAATGAATTATCCAATCGAATATTTTACACCATGTATGTATAAAAAAAAGACAGTATGAAAAGTTCATCATCGGATGCGATAATGTTCAAGTAGTACACAGAAAAATTTACATTACATTGGGAGAAAATAGTCTAACAGGGTTATACTTTCCACATAATAGAAAATTTCAAAGATGACCGAAAAATATTCCGCCATTGAGAAGGAAATATCGGACAAAGAAAGTTTAGTTAAAATTAGCAATTCTGTTTTTCAGAGACTAACATCAGGTAGAGAGTTGATATTATACATATAAATAATTTATTTAATTTTTAAGAATTTCATTTCAAACTTCTGTTTGTGTGTATGTGGAAGAGAGACATATGATATTATTATTATCATATTATTTTTAGAGTAAGGTTTATTTTTATTCTTTTCTAGTGTAATTATTCGTTGTTATTAGAGATCAAATGTGTAAATTTATAGCAAGCTGTTT
>JACXIL010005318.1:0-19258 GCA_014737365.1 Bombus soroeensis
GTTATTGTTACTGTTTTGGTTTTGATTGTTTAGAGATGGCGATTGGTTAGTTACTTGTGCATAACTTCGGCTACCAAAGGTGTTGATGTTTCTATGGTTTGCGTTCGGTATGTTTTGTACATTTGGTGTTGGCTCTGACTCTTGCACTTTGACTTGTTCCAGTTTCAATTGTTTTATACTGTAGTTTTCTATTCCAGCAGTGTTGTTTAATATTTCAATTAGGGGATCTATTATTTGGGCACCGATGTAGATCGGTGGTGGTTTAACGATATGAGTTGTGGCTTTTTCTTCTTTGGTCCGTATCTACCTCTTCTATCAGTGAATTGAATGAATTTAATAGTGGGATGTCGTGTAGGCACTGATGCGTTTCTGTATCGAAATTTTTGATAGCGCTTATGCCTGGTATTATTTTACACTTTTTGTGTGCTTTTGCTATCTTTCAGTTTTCATCTTGATAGGGTAATTCGTCATTGTAGCTGTTTTCTTCTTGCTTTTGCAACGTTTCCGTTTCTTTTATAGGTGAGCTTCCCTGTTCTTTGTTAATTGGTTGTTTTCGGCTTAACGCATTTATAACTTTGTTTATGTAATATTTTTCATTATTAGTTGTGATTTTGATTGGTGGTATTTGATGTTGCATTTTGGAACTTTTATCGTTTGACAGTGATCGTTGACGGTTAACCGCCTCAATTCACTATTTGTCACATAATTGATACTTGTTTTCGTTTGCACTGGAGCACAGCTATACACGTCTGTTTACCTCGGTTGCTCGGGCAGAACTGGACTTTTCCAAGTGACTACATTTCTGAAGGACCGTGAACATATGGAAGGGCCACATGTCCCGTTGGAATTTCCCATCCCTTCTGGCCTGTCAGTATTCAGTAGTTCATCGGATCTTTCTTAAATAATCTTTCCACGATACTACAATATGTAGCAGCACATGAGCTAGAGGACAATTCAAATCATGTTGTTGTTTTGCCTCGGAATATCAATATCGTACGTGCAACCGTCAAGCAAACTTGAATTCAAATTTTCTGGCTCTCCCCCGACCAGTATAAATAAACGAACGCGACTGTAAGTAAGTTAGTTATCAAGCAATTATCAGTTAGTCGAACGAAGCAGTATCGAGTATCTATCAGCTATCAACGAGTAATCTGAAAGTTTTTTAGCGATTATACACTGTCTTAGCGAATTTGTTAGTACGAGCGTCTTAACGACATTATCTGCATTTATTTATTTATTTATTATTTTAAAATATACTTGACGGTTCAACAACGAGCAATCTCGTCTTATAAATCTCACGATCAACCATCCTCTACATAAGCCTCCACAAATATAATATGTAAAATAATATATTGTTTGTTGAATATTCAAATGTCGATATTGTTTTAAGAATATTGGATATAAAATGTTGGAAAGATATTATTTGTATCGTAATTTAGTCATCAACTATTGAAGAAATGTTGCCATCGTTGAAATTCAAAATTGAAATTGATAGTTCATAAACAATCAAATTGAATATATAGTTATTTTTACAAATATTAAAAGTGAATCGGTACGATTAAAGAATGTATTTTTATTTTCACTATAAAAATGCAGCAAAGAAACACTGATTAAAAATAATAGAATAGTCAATTCCTGTGCAAGATTTTGTTAAAAAAGTATTAAATAAAGCACAAGTATTAAACGAAACAAAATATATAATCTTTTTCTAACTTATGAATTTATTTCATAATAATAACTAAGCAGCTAAGCAGCTTTTATTACGATAGAGTTCTGAATATCTTTAAAAACTTTTTAAATCTTCGTAAATCAAATAATAAGAAATTTATAATATAAATATATTTCGCATCTTCATTCACTCTGTCCCTCCCTCTCCCTCTCTTTCTTTCTCTCTTTCAGTTTTTTCTCCTTTTTATAATTAATATTATAATATACTAATTCTAAACAATAATATATAAAAGATTATCAAAATTTAAAACTTAATTTTTATTATATAATCTTCAGGTATTTCAAGTCATACTAGCACATAATAAAAAAATCAGTTTCTCATTTACTCTATACTTTACCATATTTATATGGATTTTGCATACATAATTATATACATATTTGCAAACTTGTTTAAAAGCATTTAAACTTTTATCGAAGATGAAGACAAAATTACAATTTTTTATACAAAAAGTAATTTAATCTTTTTTCTTACCTTTAAGGTTAATTTTCTCGGGGTGTTGTCTCAAATCTGCCAAAATATCGATAACATCTTTTGTATGAACATTATTCTGAATTCTGTAATCCATAGCTTCTCTGGTGGCTGTTTCGAAGAAATTGATAACTTCATGATCAGTGAATAAGCGACCAAAAATTCTGAATAGGAATGGATATTCCCTCAATCTATCCGTGAGAAATTGATCGATGTTTGTGCCAAAAGCTTTCTTTCCCATTTTACGAAACTGACAGTTCTCATCCGTTATAGCATTCGTCTGAATACTAAACGCGCAAGCAGCGATCGCGTCAATGGTGAATTTCGCGGCAGTATCATGAAATTCAATCGGCTCGCCCTTTTCTGCTAATTTCTCTAGGTACTTATCATAAGTGTTCGCACAGTCTGTCATCAAGTGGAACATTTCCTTTAGCTTTCCTGACGAGAAGAAGGGTGAAAGTTTAATTCTTAGGGGTTTCCATCTTTCTGCTTCCAGCCTGAAGATTTGCTCAGATAATGGCTCGACCTGTAAAATTACAAGAATTTTACTTGTTTGTTGTATGTGATATGAAAGATAAGTCGGAAACAATTTTAATACAATTATATAGGTTATAGTTAATATAAATAAATGTATTATTATACGACTATTAAGCGGTTACAATGCGGGTACCATAGATAACACAATCACGATAAGAATTAAAATGATTTTGGTATAATCGGATATTCCCATTTGATACCATAAACTACAAAAAATTATAGGTTGAATCAAAGGGTAAATCTTCGTTAATTTTTGCTAACAATAAGAAGCATTTTGTACTTCTATAGATTTTGAACTTTTGTAAATAAACGATAAAATGTACCTATTATGGATAAAGAAGATACTCTTACATAAGATATTGATATTTAGTTGATATTATGTAATAGACGAACCAATATCATAACAATGTCGCAATTGATAAATTTCGTACAAGTAGATATGTCCGGTTCTTCGTCGTTACAAGAATTTCAACAAGCGCACATATACAAAGGTTAATATCTACAAAGATATAGACTAGTATCTAATTTCCAAAAACCTTGAGTTGTTGATTGCTTTAATTTAGATAATTTAATGTAGATTACGATACATTAATAAATGTTTCGACAGAAATAATTATTTGCATTAAAGTTTTAAGTAATTTCATTATACAACTTTGATATAAGTCTAGTAATTGTTTAAAATGACAAATAGTGGTTTCAATTATAATACCTGACTGCTTCCGATTTCTGGGTACATGTACTTGGATAATACTTTTTACTATAAAGTAATAATATTACAACATATATAAATGCCAATACGAATAATTAAAAATAATGTATAACATCAATAATTTGTTAAAAATAATATAGTGAATGTGTATTCATTTGTGAATACTGAATTCTAAATGGTGGAAAATTCTTTCTCTTTGAAATTACTGTTTAATTTACGTATCTTTGCACATTACGTATGCAAACTACAAAAGTTGTTTATTTGTATCGTTAATATGAACAAACACATCGTTTGTTTTCACTTATTCGTCATTTCGTAGCAAAACATAATAATAAGTATGTGGAATTTACAATTTATAACAAGCTAATATATCTAACAAATAAAGATTCGCTTAAAGACAGAATGTAAAAATTATTATTAGTCGCATTTCTGATTATAAGGTACAGAATTTGCAATCAACGGATCATAACAGATAAAGTATAATCACACGTAAAAAATATTGAACTTTGTATCTTATTTACCAATACCTTATTTTTAAAAATAATGATATATTTCAATTTGTGTGGGAAATTTTATTTCATTTCGTTCTAATTTAAAACAACGTGAACGCCAACTCATTCAAGCTGCGAATAAATGGCTCACACAATAATAGTTGCAGGTATTATAGCAATTGAACGCGATTTCTATCAATACAAGTATTGCAAAGCATAATAAATACCAATAAATATAAGAATAAAATAGCTCAATATTTTAGCTAATAAAGCTAATCAACTTTGGCAAAGATCGCGGAATAGAAGTACAGTCGCGTCATGGAACTTTACATATCGAATTTATGATTTTCTTGCGTGTCCATAGGCTATTATTATGTAATTCAGCTCATATCTTAGTCTCTATTTTTCATATGAATTAGAGCGATTACAAGAAATAAGACCGGAAAATTTGGATAAAACATTGCAACAACAGAAGTTCCAAATACGGTTTTAATATTCTGAACTTTTGTCTTACTTTGGTTTATTTTTCCAAAATTTGTTTCACCAGCTATCAAATATACGATATATTTGACTATTTCTATTTGTTCATTCTGGAACTTTTAACAAAATTTATTTAATAGCTACAACAACTTTATTAAAATCAGCAATTTTCCAAGAAACCCAATTATAATATAGCACGTAAAATATCAATTACTTTATAAGATGTGTATATCAATTATCATAATAATAATAAAATTAATGATTTGTTTCAGTAAAATATAAAATGTTAATACATATACCTCTCGTACGGCGAGATGTGTTCTTTGAGCAAACTTGTTAAAATCTTTAATAAGAACATCCTTGATCAAATCCAGATCTTTTAAAACTAACAGCGGTTCGTGACCTCCGTAGACTCCAACCATCGGTTCATCTCTAAATTCATTGTAGGCTTTTTGGAAACAGTCCATAGTCGAATCCTTTCCCAGAAGCACATCCTTGAAATTACCCAAAAACGGAAGAGGCTTTGGTCCTTTTACACCACGTTTTCGCCAGTAGTTTAACTTTATCATAGAATAGTAATAAAGCAGGACGAATACAGTAATAATTAATCCAATGGTCTCTATCATTAGCCAAGACATGATAATTTTGTTAAATTCTAATTTTTATCAAGTTGGAAGAAATTTTGCACAAGCACTAAGTCGATTCCCGAAAGGAATCTACAAAATTAACTTTTTCCCAGTTACTATGTTTTCTTTGATGTTTCACTGTCCCGGTCTACTCGACGAAGTCCCGAGGAATGTGAATCTGCTAATATATAATTTGCGTCTTAAATACACCCAAATGTCGAAGTTTATCGAAATGTACGATATGCCTGTCTAAAGATGTGTCTCGAATTTCGATAGCGCTGCGCCACGTCGTAAAAACGTTTCAGCATCTCTCTGCGATCACGATCAGATCATTTCTGCCATGTTATCGTGCAGACGATCCTTGCTATATTTTATGCAGAAACGCGACAAAACAGACAGTCTAATTGATAACGTGATCGAAATCGAGTTGCATTCCTTACGAAGATCTTGAAACGTCGAGTCGAAAGCCATTTATTTTTGTTATGAATAACGCACTTCTGCGTCATGTAAAAATCTGTATTTTATATTTTATTACGAATGACGTATTTTTGTCACATTTTGACGTATCAAGTTGTAAACTGTATTTCGACCACGATACACTAAACACAATACAACTGATTTCTGTTATATATGTATAGGCATACATAATTGTTAATATTATAATTATGCATTTTTATTATAATCGTCGATCAAAATTATATAAGCAAGAAGATATGAGTCGATTAAAAAGAAGACATCTAACGAAAATCACTGATTGTGAATAATTTTATAGCTAAATATGTAATTGTTACAGATACCTATACCGTTACATTTTAATATTTTATAATCTGTATTGTCATTTTTTGCATACCCTATATATATGTCGGAGATGAAAGGACACTGGGGCCTTTCTAGATTCTACCATAGCTGTAATTAAATAGTATGCGACTCAATCCGATTATATTTTTCGAGATTTGTGATAATAAGCTTGGGCTCGAGGCGACAGCCATCTGCGGTCATATCCGCGGTCACGAGATGGGCGTTTTGTCTAATAAAAGTATGGAGTAATTGTATAGCTCCCCTTAAAAGAAATAGTCGTGGCGGCACTGGACAGTAAACATTCTAACGGTTTCTGTCCCGTGGCTCGTTACGTGCAGACCTTACATTTCGTGTAAAGCCTTCGTTCAGAAAGTGAGGGAAACGGACGTTGCCGTTAATCGGCTAATTTCTATGTTGGTGGTTAGAAAAGGATGCTGGCCACCCACGAGAAAAAGTTATTAGCGAGAAGCGTCGTTCCTGAGAAAGGCAAATTTCCCGTATCTTCCTGTAGTTAGGACAAAGGCTGTTTGTCCGTTTGAAGGGCTTTAGTTAACTAAATCCTAAGATTTATAGCGGGTCCTTAGGCTAGCTGAAAATATACTGTTAAGATGTATCGACATTTGGACATCATCTTATCCGAAGAATAGGGCCTGTGTGTGGAGAGCCACGGGATAGAAACCCTTGGAAAGTTTACTGTCCAATGTCCCTACAACTATTTCTTTTAAGAGGAGCTATACAATTACTCCATCCCTTTGTTGGACAAAACGCTTATCCCGTGACCGCAGACACGTTCGGCGACTGGTTGCCGCCTGGAGCCCAAGCTCGTTATACAAATCTTAAAAAAATATATTGGGATTGGGTCGCTGACAATTATTTAATTACGGCTATGGTGGAATCTAGACTAAAGCATTAGGGGATCTTCCCAAAACTCCAAAGGGAGGCTCCGGTGTCTTCTCATCTCCGACATATATATATATATATTTTTTCTTTTTTTGTTAATTAATTATTAAGGTAATTGTTAATTAGATGAATGATCAAAAGTAGATATATTTAATGAATAGATATTGACTGAGTTAATGTAGTGAACCAAATGCAGAGATGCTGACTAATCTGTAGTCGTGGAAATAGTAAAATTCGGTGACGATGCTGTTGTCACAGGTGAAATTCGACTAGTTATAAAATTCCAAGCGCCCTATCATGTGTCACAGTTGAAATCCGATTAATTACACGCGCCTTATCATGAGTGACCGTCTAGGTAGGATCCGGTCACTCTATCCGTTCTCAGAAATATACGATAAGTACGACCGAAGTCTCCCACGAATAAAGAGTATAAATACTGTTCCCAAAATCATCCCAGTCAGTCTGAGTAAGTCCGAACTAGCCGGAATATTAAAAAGTCTATCGTTGCGAACCGCAAATACTTTAACATATTATTATATAAATTGAATGGAAATAAAGAACTCGACCTCCTGTTTGGAGCTCGACATTTTTTTCTAATCACTTGTTGGATTTTTTACGCGACACTGTCGCAGAGGAAAACTCTTGCTGGGTGTTGGTCGCCCCACCACCGGTCACTTCACCGATGAAAATCCCGGAAAAAATGGGAAAACCCACGTTTCTCCACTTTTTACCTGATGGAGCAATAACCATAAGGAACATCTTGACTCGAAGATATTTTATACCACTTGACGGCCTTAACGGTCAAATCGAAATGCTTAGTTTTACTACAGTTCCTTATGATTATTACGGTCCAACTAATTATATTGACGTAAGGAGTGGCCGCCTTACCCAAGTGATGGATTCCGGGCTACGCAGAGTCACCGGACGTAACATAATGTTTACGTGTTATTTTTGATATTATAGTATCAGATCACGCAAATATTTTTATTTGCCTCACTCAACTTTGTATATAACGAAAAAGATTTATAGTTGACGATATTGCGATTAACTCGATAATAAAGTAGAGTGACACAGCACATACCATATCATCGATTGTACGAACAGAGTTCTTATTACGTAGTTCCTTAGTAATGAAATGTTTACAGGAAATATCTACAGGAAATTAAAAATAAATATTCGTTTCGCATAACAAAATAAGATTAAGGATTCTGATCATGTTTGTTGTTTATATTATAAAAGATGAAAACTATTTTTTGACAATTTAAGACAGAATTAGGTCGTAATGTAAAAAATCAGGGTAAATTATACATATACCTAAAATTAGCCCGCTTGTAGATATCTCTTGAAAAAGAGAACGTTCTGTTATGTGATATAGACAATACAAAAATGAATGTGCGTGATTTCGTTCTATAACGTAAACAATTTTCTGATGCTAGATCACACCTCAATATTAATTCTCCTCCAATAAAACAGTTTAGAAAATTTAAATCGGACGTTATACTTGCTAAAATCTCTACAAACCATTCTTTTCCCAAAAATATGAAATTCAACTTATAGTTTCAACTAAGTCGCTAATAATCTATTACAAAAAAATAACTAGCTAAAATTTCTTCTCAACTAATAAATAATTATAATATAGAAAAGAGAATTTCCAATCTACTAAGAATGAGTCAGAAGATAAATCTCGTATCTACGCAATAAATTTTCTTTATCCTAAAATCTACTACCTCAAAGATCTCGGCAATGACGAGACTATTCTCGTCATTATTTATCTATATAAATCCTCGTCGTTCTTTATCTTTTGGACGTTTCCCTTACAAAAGATATCACAGACGCGCGATTTTTTTAAATCTACAACAGACAGTTGACAACAAAATTTTTCCATATAACCGATGTGTGCTGGTGTTTAGAACGACCAAGCCCGTTCGCGATCGTATAAATTACTTGTAACCGAGTAATTTAATCGCGTCGCATCGCACCGGTTACATTCCAATCAACGAAACGTAGCACAGAGGAATAGATAGGAAGAGAAAAAAAACGCGGCGGAGGCCAATAACGAGTTACGTTCTGGAAAACAGTAATGGCTAATAACAACGCGATTTCCTGTTTCATTTTGTGACACGGTGTTGTTCGATCGAGATTAATTCGATTGCATCGTGGGCCGCATTCGTTCCCACGACTTTATCAGGAACCATCGTTGGTGTGGTTCGCGTGTACAGTGTGCAGTGCACGCCATGATGCCGCGATGGTCCACTACCGGATACTACTGACAAAGAGTACGCATATAATTGAAATGCACAGCTAGATCAAGTGGTAAATGAATTGGCGAAATCCATTAACCGCGTGTCCATCCAGTCGGAATTGGAATAATTCCGTAAAACGTCCGTGTATTATCAAAGTGATGCTAGGTCGTAAGTTAACGTTTGCGAAACTTCCGTTTCGCTTTGTCGATTTATCTTACGGAAGATAAATTAAATTTTTATCGAACGCGATTTGTTTAGGAAATTTTAGACTCGATGCATTAACGTTGTACTACAGATGTTTATACATAATGTACATTAATGCACATGCATATTTTCGCAGTAATTGACTAATTATTCAATTAGTAATTTTAACAATTCCTTTAGGTCTATGGAGGAGTTTATTGTTGGAATTTATTAATACTGACTAAGAATGAAAGACTGAAAATCAGAATAAGCGATATAGAAAATAATTATTTACTCATTGTTAAGATTTATTGTATTTCTGGGATCAAATATAAATAGTATATGTATATACGGTAACGAACATATAGGTAAGTAGAAAAATTCCTTATTTCACGCTTAATTTAATTTAGTTTATAATTATTACTCGAAATAAAAATTTAGAAGCCGTTATACACTTATAGTGCTTCAAAGTATAAGAAATGTATTTTTAGACAAAAAAGAAATCGAAATAGAACGTTTATAATGCAATAAATTGAATCTACGATTAAATATTTTGCTATTTATATATTTATTCCATCGTATATTATGCAATAATATAAACAAACTGATAACAATATTGTTATGAGTACATATTTAGTAGCCAGAGTGGGAGAAGTCAATGTCTTCACTTTAGAAAGAGTGAACTTGCTGGAACGTTTAATGCATAATCCGATGAGTTCTGATCTCGCAACACTATTAAAACTCTTTTAAACACGTAAGTTGAAAAAATATCTATTGTATGTATGTTTATAATAGTTGACGATTTAGCGTAGCTTTGAGGAAAGGTTAGATAATGTGTCTAATATCAGTGTTGCAAAAATTGTTGGAATATTTTTGCGGCGAATACGTTCTTATTTCTCAATGAACATATTTAATGATAAATAATAACATAATAATAGTATACTTATGTACGTAATAAATAATAACATAATGATAGTATAGCAATTTTTACTATGACCCTCGTAATTACATATGTACGATGTTCGTGACAAGTGTTTTTATCTAATTGCTCATTGTAGTAGTTTCACGACTATAAAAGACAATAAGTTGTGATAAAATCACAGATCCACCAGATGTTACATTACCAGACGGGATTCTTTTCCTGGGATAACCGAATGGATGACAGAAGCAATGCTGAATATTATTCGCTAACAAATTGAAATAATCCATTTAATACTACTTGCTGTCTAGGATACTAGCTGTCAGGATGCTCTTCTGGTTGTTCACAGTCTGTGCGTTAGGATGGTGCATGGTGCAGGTAAGCATAAAATAATTGAATAATTAACTTTTCCCTACAAATAATGTATCAAGCCGTGTAGTAAGTTTATTTTCTCTTTGGAGTAATATTTTGTGAAATACTATAAAAATGTTCCACGTTGTTCAAAAGTTCAGGGCACGTTTGCTTTTTGGACGAAACAAACCTTTTAATACACTTTTCTAAGAAATAAGAATACCTATTGTAATTATAACTTTCATTTTTTTAATATAAATAATTACAGTTTGAATATTACAAGAAAATAATGCATACTATGAATAATATATTTATTTGTTTAAGGAAGTTTATTTCTTTTGAAATTTTAACATAATCCAAACTTAATGAAGATTAATAAATATCTGAAAGTAATATAAGATATTGTAAAGATAAAAATTAGAAAATATAAAACTGTTCATAAAAGGAAGAAGTTTCATAGAAAACTTTCTTTTATGTTTTTATATTGCTTCTTAAATGTTTGATTTGTAATTTTTTGAGTAATTTATATTTGTTAATACAAGGCAGATTACGACATAATATTGGAAGATATTGACTGTAGTCAAATTAATGAAGAATATATAAAGTCATGCGATCTTGAACTAAACTATGATAGCACATATGGGGCTAGTCTGAACACGTATATAGAGATCATTAAAGCACTTCCTGAGGACACTAAGGTATGTATTTAAAGGATTTTCGATTACACTATCATAAATAATGATTAATCATTTATCTTAAACAATTTAATAAAAATTTCGATATATTAGGTTGTCCGAAAAAATCTTTCTTTCGCAAAAGTGTTTTTTACAACAGTACACCTTCATACAAACGTGAAACCAAGTCTGTGAAATGTTGCGGTGTGTATCTTAACAGAGCAAAATGGATCGTATGTAATTCGACAAAATAATATAAAACAAAAAACGTTATGCGTCTATTATTTCCTCATAAAATGAAAGAAACTTTTCGGACAACCTAATATATGTAGTTGCAGTACAAGCATCTTGCGTCAACTAAGATTGTCGCTCTAATTTTTTATATTTCGTATATTGGCTGCTATTTCTACCTACATATATACATGCATATGAGTATTTTGCTATATTCTAAATTTTTCTACAACTATTCTACAATTATTTTTATACTTTAAATGTGCATTCACCTCAATGTAACAATAATATCCATCAAGTGTTTAATTACTTAGCTATCAAGCGCTGTGAATAGAAAATAACTATGATACGTAATACCTATGGAACTACCATGTAGTTACGAGGGAAGAAGTTTTTGTAATGTAATCGTGATTACTAATCGTGAGTTAACTTTACATCTCATTGAGATGCGTCTTCTTATCGATCTCTTTGAATAATTCCGCTTTCTTAGAGGAAAATGATGAACGTGTATCCATTGAAAAAAAAATGTTATTTGCATATTTTCTTCTTACAAGTGTTCAGACGATCATCATAGTGAGACAAGTGAATTCTCTAATTAAATCTCTTTTTTTCATTAGAGCTTTTCCAATTAGACATGGAAAAGAAATAAACGACGATTAGATTAAAAAAAAAGATACATGTATGTATATATACATGTTACTATAGTAATTAGGTAAATTAATTACATAGTTTTAGAAAAGCTTTATTAAATCGAAAATGGGTTTCATATTATCTTCTCTATTAATGATACGCATTATAGTTCATATTAAAACAATAATTCTACCACGAAAGCAGAGTGATTAAAATACAGGTTAAAGAATTCATTATATTATCATGTAACGCATATATTATTATAATGCATATTATGACATATACAATACATATTAATTATATGTCCTTGTAATAGAAAACATATGAAATTATGTAAAATATATATAATATATAATAGATATTATATATAACCTATACATGATAGATTACAGAATTACTCGTATTATCAACATTTTTTTTCTATAGGTAACAGCCGACGTATTTACGGTTCGAATGGGTGAATATACGGTTGATCTTGGACTTCATATAGATACAAGTTTTTGTGAGGTTGCAGCGGATTCAAAATCTATAGGAGTACCTATAATAAGAGCAATCAACATGGATGGCGATAATTGCCCTCCGGACCCGGTGTGTAAACAATTTGATACTCAGAAAAGTAATACAGACGAGAACCTTTAATTTATTTTTAACAAAGAGGAATTAAGTTAATTTTTCGAAATGTGACTGCTTTTTATCCGTGTCTTTCTTTCGTTATTTTTTCTTTCATATTTCATTATATACCTAATAAAATACAAATTATGGTTTTTATTTTAATAAACTATTTTGCAATATATGCACATATGTAATGAGCAAATAAAGAAATCATCTTGTATTACATACTTACGAAAATTTTCCTGAAAACGTTAGGTAATTAACTTTATAATTTATTACATTTTAGGGGATTTACCAACGAGAAGACTACGTAATTGACAGCATGGATGGTTTACCGCCATCATTTCCCGATGGTCATTATTTATTTAATATGACATTAGCAAACAAAGATACCACGATAGTGCACTTTGATATTTATATAAGAGTATACTGATCAATTTTTCGAACCTATGTTCGTATAGAATTTAAAATAATGTTTAAAATAAAGATTGACCAGCAAGCATACGATACGTTTATTACAATGTTTTAAATATTCTTACTGAGGTATCTGCTAACTTATAGTTATTGAATTAGCGTACGTATTTTATGGATGAGTCAGTAAATTAACCCTCTGAACCAGGTCACCATAATTTGATCTATAGATCGCTCACCGTATCAGCCGACTCGCATCTTACTGCAAATAAAACGACGAAAACAAAACAATGTTATTGCAAAACTATCCTTCAATATGTATAGATATATCTAAATTTTCTCTGTGGATTAATTTGACCCACCATTCAAAAAATTAATTATGAGGGTATTTACTAACCTTTCAATTGTCCCTTTATGAAATCAGCAGATGACCCAATATTTATGTATAACTATATATACTTGCAATATTTATTTTCACCATGCCACTTTAATTATAATCTCTTTTATATTTTACACTTTAATTATAATCATTTTACATATTATAACATATTTATCTACACGCTAAAAGTCAGTAGTTGTTGTGTTGAACGAGTCTCGAAAGACCTTTCTCCCCATCAGATGTTACATTAGATTGATCAAAGCACGCGGTCTCAAACATCGCATAATTGCATAATGAACAAGTTGAAGATGTCACGATATAGGCACACTTTCTTCGATCGTATAAGAAAATTGCGTAAACTAAATTTTACGATATTCTTGTAGATGAGAAACATCAAATAAAATTTAATAGAGGAACGCATAACGATGTCTTTTATTTCTTACGATACTGTCGTAGGTCACAAAATACGATATTTAGATCGACTAGAGAGTAATAAAAAAGAAAAAAAAGAAAGGAGAAAAAGGTAAATAGAACCACAAAATAACGAGTTCATCGGGTGTACATTATTTTGTTTCTCTTACGACGTTAACCTCTTAGATACGGTTGAATTTTGTGCAAGGTTGTTTCTCTGTACGGCAGAGTGTGACTCGAATTACGCGTAAACGATACAGCACTGCAATATGTGACGAAAATACTGTTCTCTACACAAGCACATTGGAATGAAGTTTTTAATAATTAAATTATAATTTTTTTTAAAGATATGATGCATATATTTTAACTTTAATAATTTACTTCTATAATTAATATATTTTAAAGCATGGTACGACACATAGACGCACGTCACAACTTTCATATTCATAGCGCGATAGTGTTTTTCAAATTGCTCTTAGTTTTCTATTTTGAAGAGACATTTTGAGGCTGAAGATTTTAAAAAATTATAAGGATACGGATCGGCATGTTAAAAACAGCATTTAATAATGGTATATTTATTTTAACGGAAAGCAACAGTTGATATCTGACACTGGCATATCAAAAACAAAGACTATATATTCTGCCTGTATATTGTTAACACTGTTGTAAAACATTGCGAGGACAAGAAAAGTGTGAAGCAAGACAGATGAAATAGATCATTTAGTTCAAACGGTGAGCGAATGAATCAGTAGAATGAGCCACTATAGTGGCGCGTCGTAATATAAGATCACATCCGCGATAACCACTATAGTGGCACATCGTACTTAAGAGATTAACGATCAAGCATAAAATAAAATGCTGCTCTACTGCTGTATCGAATATATTAGTTTTAAATTTTACATGTTGTTATACAATTCGATTACGTGTGTAAAGTTTTAATTTCCTCTGAATATTACTGTATTAATTCCAAATGAAATGAATTCTTCCTCAATCGTTCATTCAACTCTCTGAATGTTATCTTCAGTAGCAATATAGATAAAATGCTGTTCGAATATTTGAGTCTTTTCTACATTATAATGTTATTCAACCATAGGTATATGAAGGAGAAAAGTGATATTGTTATTTTTGTTAATTTACATACTTTGATATGTTTATGAGACCATTTAACTGATAAGTTGTTATAATTTCAAAACTTATCTAAGTAGTAAAAGTTACAAACGTTTTCAAACGTATGATCTAAATAGAGCTTTGTTTTCTTAAATAGAATATAATATATAATATCGTAGAAAATTCTTTCCTATTTCTCGATTTCGGAGGCTCCTTTCATAATGCATAAATTACATATTATATTCATTCTCGACAACACCAAACGCTTTGTTTGAATATTTTGGTAATATTAATAAACAGTATTCCGTAAGCTACACAAAAATTTTACAGTCTATTTGAGTTTATTTGAACATAAATTAAGAAATGAGCCAGCAAAGTTAATAATAGACGCGTATCAACACATTTCATTATATATTTGCGTGCTCTTTTATGTTCGCTCAGTAGAATTATCGCCTACAATCAAGAGATTCCACATCGATATAAAAATAATGACAAATCAGAGTGACATTATTAAACAAATCTCTATGTTTGACAGGATGTGTTTACATAATCGAATACAACACAAATAAAGCATTGATGTTTCGATGAGATTTGTATATTTATTGTATATTGAAACTTTTTTTCCTTTTCCAAGATATAACAGTTAAGGTAAAATTGTATCGTTGTTATATTTTTAAATTTTTTCTTACAAAAATAACATCATCATTCAGCAAAACTTCTTCTTTCATTACTGTTTTACAATTTGCAGAAGAAGAATGTTCTCGTAGAAAACTATTTCGATAAATATATACAGACATTTTCACGTTTGAGAATAATTTAATGTTAAATACTTTAATAGTTGCGAACTATTTATTTTTTGGATTTATTATTTTAGTATAAAAAAGATTTGAACAATTTATTTTATTGCAACGAAATATGAGAATTGCGAATACTTAATTATTTGTCGTCCACTGATATCTATATCAAAAACGGATTTGTTTCGCCTGGGTTTTCATGCAAGTTCAATTTTTAGGTGATAATAACTATTTGAAGAGTATTTTTCATATTATTAAGAAACACCTTGAACAAGTACCAGTTTCATGACTACCCTGGAAATGTGAACTGTAACGTACACGATACGTTGGCGCAAAAATGCAACGTATAACGAACCACGACTGATCTTGAAGAACTGAAAGCATGTGTTACGTCGGCTGACTGTCTACCTACCCCAGGCCATACATCGCGGGCAAGATGGCAGCCAGATGTCTATGCATCCTCACTGCATACCCTCAATAGCCTCAGAAACCCAACATAATTCTTGTCATTTTCATAGTTAAGGTCCGTCAGACTAAACAAGCGTCTTTGTTCTCTACATATAGTGTCCACTACGGGAAGATACGGGAAAGTTGGTTTTCCTCAAAGTTGGTTTTTCTGTTAGCAACTTTCTCTCGAGGACGGTTAAGATCCTTCCTAGTCTACCAACCTTCTTATTAACCAATCCGAAGCAATGTCTATTACCCTCCCTTTTCTAGCAAAAAGATCCTTAACAAATCAGCTCATCTCGTGCGCGAGGCACACCCATCACTAGCTTTCCTCCGCCACGGCATCGTCACTGAACTTCACTTATTCTACATCCTTAGAATAGTCAACAAGTCTTTCTCAAGCTTTAGAACAGTCAAATTCTCTGCATCGGTTAGCATCCGTTTATCACTCTGTATCTTACATTGTACATTAAGTTGTTGGAAATATATATATGTATTCTATAACCTGTTAACACGGTGTAATATCAAAACAATCACCCCTATTATCTTAACGGAAATCAGGGGATCGGTCAACTCGTGGTGTCGATTAATATAATCGTAGCGAGAATTTACGACTCCCGTTGACGTGATATCTCGCGAACGCGTCTCCCCGCGACTGGTCAACAATACAGCATGACATCGATCAATCATCGTGAAAACTGAAAAATCCGAGAGTTAAATATCATCTGTATATTGTTATTCTAAGCACTATTGAAAGACAAGACCTTTTCTTTTCATACGTGGCAACATCCTCATGGACACCCCGCCGCTTCCCAGAAGAGCGGCAGAGTAGTGTCGGACTTTACCGACTAAAACCCCACGGTGGTCCGCCTGACGCTCAACAGGGGTGCCCCGGGACCTCTTTCGAATTACTGCCGGAGCACTCCTGCGTCTTCTCCCATTCTGGAGGAGTCGTTCCTAGGTTCGGACATTGAGAAGGACCACCCCTCTCAACGCCAACTACTGGGCTGTCGTGCAAGTCCGAGGAGATTCCAGAACCTCCTCGGCGTATCGACCTCTATGACCACCTAGGGCGGCGTAGAGCCGCCCTTCGGCGCGGATCCCTATAAGGGCGGGATGTTCTCACCCTCTCCCACTCTGTCCGCTCCTCTGCGAGCATTACATCTTCGCAGTATGAGCGGACTGCAAGGAAATCTTGTTGCCCCCTCAGCATCGCTTTCGCAACTGACGAGGGGTCCAAACTCTCGCCAATCGCTAGTCGCAGAATACGATGGGAGGCCTCCCACGCCGGACAAAACTGTAGCATGTGCTGGGCTGTGTCGTCGATTTTCTGCAAGTATTCTCCGAATACTCTGTTTCCTGTGAGCAGCTGCGTTATCCGAAAGGAGAGTGGGAGCCCCCCGCGGTCCCTTCAAGCATCCCAATTTGGAAGGACCGATCTAACGGCCTAGTGGCCACGAACCTGATCTTCGGCGAGTAGGTCGGAGCGCCACCGCTCCCACACCTCTCGCCTAGCTTCCCCCCGAACGTGCCGGGCCGCCTATCCGGCGGCGGGAGTCCCCGCCTGAGCACACGCCCCTCCGGTTTTCATACACCCGTCGGACCGCCAAGACCTGGAGCTCAAACGAAGGTGACGTCACCAGGACAGTCGCCGACGCTAAGGTACCGTCCGGTATCTCCTTACGATCCTGATGGCGGTCGTCCTATGTAGCTTCCTTAGCAACGACGACTCGTCGTCAGATCCCCTGCCCACACCGGAGCCCCGTACAGGATCCAAGAACGGACGACTCCCTCATATAGTCGGCACACTCCAACACCCGCTTCACCGATATTCGGCAACAGGCTACATAAGGCATTGGGTACCATCGTCACTTTAGAAACCAGGAGCGTGAAATGCGGCCTGAACATCCATTGTCTGTCGATGGTGAGGCCCAGATATTTCATTTGAAGCCCTACCTCAACATCCTATTGAAAGACAGAACTACCGACTCCTTCTTTAGCTCCTAATTTCCTATTAAAACGATTTTCTTCAAGATTAAACCTACTTAATAACAAAATGCTATGTTATTCGTTTTATTATACTTGATGTCAATGTAAAAAATGCAATACCATGAAACATTTTTCAACCCTTCTAATGATGCAAATGGGACAATGCGCCATTACCATATTCTAATTATACATATAGGTTCCTGTACTAATGGTCAAAGAAGAAATCAGCAGATACGCAAAAAAATACATGGAAAGAATGGCAACACATCCAAACCAGCTGGCTGCCGAAACGAACAAAACCCATGCAAAGAAAAGAAAACTAAAAAGAAAACACCCCGCTGACCTTACTAAAGAAATAAAATAAACAAACTGGAAGATCAGTTCTGCCCGAGCACCCGAGCTAAACAGACGTGAGAAACTGTGCTTCGGTGAAAGTGCGAAAAGCAGTGAATTTGGGTGGACAAAACGATAACGATAACTGCCAACTCCAAACTTAAAACTCCAAAATGGAACAACAAATATCGCCAATCAAAATAACAAAGATGAAATATACTACATAAATAACGCTACGAATACGTTAAACAGAAAACAACCAATTAACAAAGAACAGGGAAGCTCACCTATAAAAGAAACGGAAACGTTGCAAAAGCAAGAAGAAAACAGCTACAATGACGAATTACCCTATCAAGATGAAAACTGAAAGATAGCAAAAGCACACAAAAAGTGTAAAATAATACCAGGCATAAGCGCTATCAAAAATTTCGATATAGAAACGCATCAGTGCCTACACGACATCCCACTATTAAATTCATTCAATTCACTGATAGAAGAATTAGATACGGACCAAAGAAGAAAAAGCCACAACTCATATCGTTAAACCACCACCGATCTACATCGGTGCCCAAATAATAGATCCCCTAATTGAAATATTAAACAACACTGCTGGAATAGAAAACTACAGTATAAAACAATTGAAACTGGAACAAGTCAAAGTGCAAGAGTCAGAGCCAACACCAAATGTACAAAACATACCGAACGCAAACCATAGAAACATCAACACCTTTGGTAGCCGAAGTTATGCACAAGTAACTAACCAATCGCCATCTCTAAACAATCAAAACCAAAACAGTAACAATAAC
>JACXIL010005319.1:0-19496 GCA_014737365.1 Bombus soroeensis
TCTGTTCGACGGATGCCTGTCTCGGGGCGAATTCCCCGTGTCGTGGAAGGAGGAATGGATGGTCCTGCTGCCAAAGCCAGGACGTTCTCCGGACTCGCCTTCCGCCTTTCGGCCGGTGTGCCTCTTGGACGAGGCTGGCAAGCTACTGGAAAGAGTGGTGTCTGCCCGCCTCGAGTCGCATTTGTCCCGGACTGCTCCCGGACTGCACGACGGCCAGTTCGGCTTCCGGAGGGGCCGGTCTACGGCTGACGCGGTCGGCCGTGTCCGCTCCCTCGTCGAGGTGGCCGAGCGGCGTGGTTGCGTGGCGTTGGCCGTGTCGTTGGACGTGGTCAACGCCTTCAACAGCATTCCCTGGGACAGGATATGCCACGCCCTCGAGTTTCATCGGGTGCCCGCATACCTGCGGGGTGTGGTCCGCGCGTTCCTCCGGGACCGTAGTATCGTCTACACCGCGCGGGGCGGAAGGATGATGGGAAGGGCGGTGTTCCACGGGGTCCCACAGGGTTCGGTATTGGGTCCGTTGTTGTGGGACATCGCGTACGACGCGGTACTTCGGGCGTCGATGCCACCGGACTCGGCGCTAACCTGCTACGCCGACGACACGTTGGTGCTGGTCTGGGGCACGACGTGGGGCAGGACCGTCCGTCTGGCGGAGCTGGCGGTAGCCTGCGCGGTCGCCGCTGTCAAGGGACTGGGGCTGGAGGTGTCCCCCGAGAAGTCCGAGGCAATGTGGTTTTGCCGGAAGGCCTATCACTGGACGCCTCCAACGGGCTATCATCTGAGGATGGGGGGGGACGGAGATCGGGGTCGGAGCCAGCATGAAGTACCTCGGTCTGACTCTCGACAGCCACTGGACCTTCGGCGCTCACTTCGAGCGCCTGGCGCCATCGGTCGAGGCGACGGCGAACGTCCTAGGACGCTTGCTGCCCCGACTGGGCTGGCCCGGCGTCGAAGAGCGACGGCATTACGCCGGTGTGGTGCGATCGAAGCTCCTCTACGGAGCTCCGATCTGGGCGGAGGACCTGATGGCCAACCGTCGCAGTCTTCTGTCGGTCAGGAGGTTGCACAGGGGGCCACCAGGGTAGTGAGGGGCTTCCGCACCATTTCGGCGGCGGCGGCGGCGGCGGCGGCGGCGGTGCTCGCCGGTCTTCCCCCGTTCGAGTTGCAGGCTCTGAGGTGTCGCGAGGTCTATCTCCGCACCCGGGGTCTGTCGGACGGAGGCGGCCCGGCGGGCGCCGACGTTAGGGTTCAGGTTCGACGGGACCTGCTCGACAGATGGCGCGCCAGCCTCGACACGAGAGCGGGCGCGCCGGGGCTAAGAGCCGTCGGAGCCGTCCTTCCGAACTGGGACGTATGGTTGGACGGTGGAGGCCCCCCCTCACCTACTGGGTGACGCAGGTGCTCACCGGCCATGGGTGCTTCGGTGAGTACCTGCATCGAATCGGGAAAGAGGCGACCGCGCGCTAGAGGATTGCCCCGCGTGGGCTATGCCGCGCCGCATCCTCACCGTGGAAATAGGGCCGGACCTCTCGCCGCCGGCGATCTTCAACGCGATGCTGACGAGCGAGAGCGGAAGGCGCGCCGTCGTCTCCTTCTGCGAGCAGGTAATGCTTCGGAAGGAGGCGGCAGAGCGGGTGAGGGAGCGGGACTCCCACCCGGAGAGGATTGGCGGGCGAGGTCGCGGCAGAGGCCGTGGACGCGCCCCGGCGAGACCCGGCGGGGTCCAGTCTTAGGCGCTGACAAACCCAGCGCCCAGGGGCCGTCAAGCAGTTCGGTAGGGGATCCGGACTGCCTTGCACGGTGGTCCCCCGCGAAGTGCATCGGTGTGACATGACCTCACACCGCGGCAACAGTTCTGAATGGACGAATCAAGATTGGCGCGGGGGAGGACCAGTGTTTGTTGCTTACCTGCAGTCCCTGGGCCTCCCTCGACCGCTACAGGGAAGGTCATCGTGGAGGTTTTAGTCGGTTGGAGTCCGACACTACCGCGTCGCTTCTCTCCCCCAGAGGCGATGCGGAGTCCGTGCGGATTTCCTCCACATAAAAAGGAAAAAGAAAAGAAAAAATGGTGTTATCGACATATCTGATGTCAGTGGATGCCTGACTTTTGGGTGGTCGTTACACTTTCGTCAATTAAAATATTTTTACCAGGTTTGACAGTATTTTTGAACGTATGGACAATTGCGTCAGCAATATTTCCAAGTTTATAGGAGAAAACGAGGGACGTCGCACGGACTATCTCACGCGACGTAACAACTATTCTTTTTTCCTGTACGGAATTGAAAAATTTTTTGATTCGCGCTATGAACGTTCCTTATATAAAAATATTCACAGAATTGCGTGCGATGGTCAGAATTCGTGTCAGACCTCTACTTTTTGAGAAAAATCGAATAGAGTAAAGATTTATAGATATATGCAAATAGATATTGCCAAACTACTGTTATTAAATATGTTTTAGAGTAGGATATTTAACTGATGCACACAGATTAGTTTTGTATCTTTTATATTACACCATCATATATAGTCCTTACACAACGCCGGATACACAACACCACGCGACAAAAACGCGATAAATATATCGTGACCATCCAGACCATACAGAAAAACGTCGACAAATATCAACAGGCCAACAATAATGACGAGTTTCTATTGAAAACATATCAAACCCAACTCGAGGAAGAATGGAAACACTTCCGACTCATCCAAGACGATTTAGTAGACCTCGGCGAAGCGGAACCCACGGTGGAAGTAGAAATGTTAGAAACGTACATGTCCCTAGGAGCTCGACTGAGGAAGCTGATGAAGGGTGAGCAACCATCGAATCCGTCGACACCCCATGGCAGCGATTTTCCGGCACCGAAGGTTTACCTACCAGAGCTGCGGCTGCCCACGTTTGACAGGAAATTTGAGATATGGAGTTCATTCTACAACACGTTTACTTGGACGATAGAAAATAACCACTACCTCACACCCATACAAAAATTCCATTATCTGCGGGCCGCCCTAAAGAGAGAAGCAGAGGACTGCGCGAATTCAGTAAACTTCAACGAGGAAAATTATCTTGATGCTATGGTCCTCCTCAAGCGGAGATACGAATGCACACGACGCATCGTGTCATGCCACGGCCTCGCAATTATCGAATATCCCAAATTAACTAAATGTTCTCCAACGGCTTTGAGAGATACGGTAAGACAAAATATCGGCGCATTACATAGATTAGGAGAATCAACCAATGCCAACTCCCTCATTCTCGACCTCATTTTTTCAAAGTTGCCACCAAACGTCAAACAACAGTGGGAACTCACATTAACTAATAAAGAAGTTCCTCAATATACTCAATTACTAGAATATCTCGAACACTTGGCACTCATTGGCACCTCGCTCTCGGAGGTCTCGCCAACAAAAAGATCACAGGAACAACCCAAGCGAGTTCGTCAACACGCGCTAAGAAGACACGCATTCACCGTATACTAGGCTCCGTCCACATGTCACACCTGCCAAGGACCACACCCCATCTGGAAATGTGACACCTTTAAGGCTAAATCCCTTTACGAGCGCCTAAAGGAGGTAAAAAGGGAATCCTTGTGTATCAATTGCCTCCGGAAAGGACACACAGAGCGAGACTGTAGCGCCCTGTCTTGTCGTACGTGAGGAGGACGGCATAACACGATGTTGCATGGGGCGAATCAACAATCTGGGTCTCGTTCCAGCACATCCAGTCCCAAGATCCTCTCTGTCGAACAGTCGATCCGCGACACCCTCACTGCCACCCCAATCATCACCTCCTCGTCATAAAAGACATGCAACGAACCACAGATCGAACACACAACCAATGACGCCGACAATCGACCCCCTTGACGACCGAACACAATAAACCAGTAGATGACGAAACATATCAACTCAATACAGTAACGTTCGGTTTATCCGCAGCCCCGTATCTCGCTATTTGGTACCTCAAGCAACTGGCAGAAGACGAAGGACATCGATTTCCCCGTGCAGCGCAGGTGCTGCAACGGGATTTCTAAGTCGACGATGCTCTCACCGGAGCTGAGACGAAGAACGAAGCCCTTACACTCCGATCAGAAATCGTGAAATTGCTTCAACTAGCTGGCTTAAACATCCGGAAATGGGCGTCAAACGATAAAGAATTATTACGAGGCCTCTCCTCAGAGGAAACAAACCACCAACAACACTTGGGCGATTCGCAAACATTAAAAACGCTGGGCGTATTATGGAACTCATTCGACGACTCCTTTCTTTACTTGGTCAAGGTCAAACCCACCCCTTTCGAAGTCACCAAACGAATCATCAGTTCGGAGATCGCCAAAATCTACGACCCGCTAGGTTTGCTCGCGCCGGTGATAGTTGCACTCCGGAACACAGGCTACATTATATGCAGCAAGACAACGATACTGGCCGGTCGACGGCCGAAGTCAAGTTTGGCGTACAATAAAAAGTTGCTTCCGTTGCTGTCGCGCTAAATCACCGCCGGTGGAGTACATAATGGGTGATTTGCCTGAAGCTCGAGTAACGGAATCTCGTTCATTCACAAACGTCGGCGTCGATTATTGTGGGCCATTCCACATCAAGGAGAAACGAGATCGTAATCGCCGTCAAATCAAGGTATACGTGGCCATCTTCGTATGCCTAGCAGTGAAGGCGGTGCATATTGAGCTCGTTGGCGATCTCACGAGCGAAACCTTTATCGCCGCTCTTCGTAGATTCATCGCACGGCGAGAGTTTTGCTCGACCATCCATAATGCCATCCGATAATGGCACAAATTTCGTTGGCACAAACAATGAGTTGCAAGAGCTTCACGAACTATTGCAATCAGACGATTACAAGGAAAAGGTAACCGTATTCCTAGCAGATAAACAAATCGAATGGTAATCAAATAGCAGATAATCAAATCATCCCCCCTCATTCCGCGCATTTCGGTGGGTTATGGGAAGCAGCGGTGAAGTCTTTCAAACGGCATCTGAGACGCGTCGTCGGCAACGAACTACTCAATCTCGAACAATTTAACACCCTCATCATCGAAATCGAATCTATTCTCAACTCACGACCGTTATCTACGATATCTACTGATCCAAACGATCTCCTAGTCCTCACTCCCGGCCATTTCCTCATTGGCGATTCACTAATGAGTTTGCAGGGACACTCCATCACGCCGGTTCTCCAGATGGCAACACATCCAACAAATTAAGCAGCATTTTTGGAACCGCTGGCATAAGGAATATTTGAATGAATTGATCAATCCCACCAAATGGACCAAGGGCGGACACAACATCCAGGAAGGCATCATCGACATTCTCAGAGAGGATAACGTACACTCAATGCAGTGGCCTCTGGGTCGAGTTATCAAGGTCCATCCAGGTGCCGATGGTATCATACGGACAGCTACAATTCAGACAGCAAGGAGCATCTTGGATGGGGGGAGGGGGGTTAAAAAGGCTTGTCCCACTGCCGATTCAACCCGATCTCGAGAAGTCCGGACCATCAACGATCGAGACGAACTAGGATGGGAAGTTCAAACAATACCACACATCGCTAATTTGATCGGTACCCTCTCAACGGGGGGAGGATGTTACATCTGGCGACTTTCTACCTAAACCAGGCCACTCACCGCGGGAGACACAGCAATCAGATGTATTTTTCGAAGAAATAACTTTCCTCAAAACAGAGTATTTATAACTTCTTAACACATTGCGTATGGATCACAAAATATCTTGTTTTTAGCAAGCCGAACGTTGAGGCCGGATCACGAGATCTCGTTTTCATGTTTTTTTCGACTGAATCGATGACTTGAGCAACCGCAGTTAAATGTTTTTGTTACGTTACCAACGTAATGAAGCCTTGCACATTCTTGTGACAAATGATTAGTAAAATAACTGAATGTTGCTATTCCAAGCATGTAAAAACTATCAGTCAGTATAGCCAGTACATCGGTAGATCTGTGCCGATCGTTTACCGTAAAATAAATAATAGTTAAAATGTAAAATGTCTTATATAATAAATAGATGTATAAAATATATAGTAATATTTAAGAATACTTTATGTGAATATAATACCAAATGCAAATTAAAAATGTGCATATATGCATCCTATTGTTTGCCAAGCATGCTTCTGGAGCGTTCAAAAATGTGCAAGCCCTGGAAGCGCGTTAAGCGCGCAGAACGCCGTACGCAATGTGTTAACATACTCACTTTTAATTACAATTTGGAAACAAATAACATTATAGAATATAATAATATGATATAATATAATATAATTGTATGATAGTAGTAGCTTTTAATAATGGTATTTTTTTGTGGTATTTTTCGGAACATGGTGGTACACATAGGCCAACATCGCAAATCTGGCACTGGTAACGCGATTCGCTCCGTTGTTCCTATCAATCGATTATAATTGACAACACACTTCGGTTTTTTAATCATTTTTTGCGTGCGATAATGACGCTTCGTGTCAACAGATTCTTCATTGTGGAAAAAGGACAACATATACACTGTCCTCTTGTCACACCATTCTATTGTTAATAAAAGGCTTAAGGATGTACAATGCTCGTCGTATGTACAATACGTGGCATCTTACGCAGAGCGACTGTAGTCGCCCGTAGTAGCGAAAGGGTTAAATACTCAGAAGATTAAAGATAAATTTTATTAATAATAACATAACCAAGTTAAATTGAATAAATCTTTGTATATTGAATACATTTATTTATTTCGAACAAACTTTAATCCTCTCCCGTGTCAGTATCCCTGCACAAAGCAGGTTAGCCGAAACCTGGAAATCAGTTTCCGGGTTGCGTTTAAATGCTAGTTAACGCTACCCATATGCATGAAATTAATTAATTAACCTTTTGCGAAATACCGTTGCATATATGCGTTCTGCGTAAATCATTAATTTGACCGAGGAACTCATATATGCACTTGGGGAAAACAACTGATAAAGCCGAAAGACTCATACTTGTGTTCCACGTAAACGAGTCGTTATGGTCAAGACACTCATCTATCCCATATATGAAAAATATATAAAGGACTCATATGCGTGTCATTTTATTTATCCTGTGGAAAATCTGTCCATGTACATATGTCTAGAATTTGATATCTGGGAGTACTATGAACGAAAATCGCATGTAAGCAGAAATGTGTGCTGGCAATTTTAAATGACTATCGCGGCAGCAGCTTGGCCCCACGGTACATTTAACTTCGAATGGTTCCGTCCGCAAAGGGTTTAACGTTGAGAATATATAACGGTTTGGAATCTTCGAATAGTGCCGCGCTTTAGCTAAGCGTGATAAGTTTTTGGATTTCATTCAATTGTCGCAAAGAGCACGACTCTTTGGAATAATTCAAGATCGTGCTGCGCTTTCGCTAAGCGTGACAAGTTTTAGAATTCCTTCCTTTCAGTCGCAAGCCTAATTTTAGAAATAAATAACAACTACGAATTTTATCGAAATAGTCTTCAGACTGTTTCTGGTGGCAGCAACTACCATTCTGATCAAAGATTCGAATTTAGATTCCAAATAGTACCGTCGCGTTCAATTAAAACGCGACATTCGTATAACATGATAAATAATTTGGTGATAGCTGTGGGATTCGCTTTCCACAGGGGATTAAAGTTACCACGGGTATTGTAATAACATAAATGAGAATCATGTCGGCCGCATGGGAATCACTTAACGGAGACAAGATTGCGACATTGTCAGAACAATTGAAGGCGCAGGATGAAAGACGCATCCTAACTGGCATAAGCCTAAGGCGTGGGAAGTTAGAGGAAAACGCGCGTGTCAGTCGAATTACGAATGAG
The DNA here is from genome assembly GCA_014737365.1 of Bombus soroeensis. NCBI lineage: Eukaryota > Metazoa > Arthropoda > Insecta > Hymenoptera > Apidae > Bombus > Bombus soroeensis. The sequence goes on from JACXIL010005319.1 coordinate 7,811, forward strand.
TCCGATATTTCTCTGATATCAGCGATAACACCTAAAAAATCAACGCCAACAGCTATTTACCCACAACCGATCAAGTTGAAAAACGCGATAGAGTCGGTACCAGTGTTCGACGGCCACCAACCGTTGGTGTTTCAGTTTCTAAGAGCACGTGAACGAGCCCGAAATATGGTGCCAAGGAGTCAAGAGCCTCAGTTGTTAAAGTTACTAATGAACAAGCTTCGTGGACACGTGTCTCTGGTCGCAGAGGACAGCCAAATAATAACGTTGAATGATAGCCGGAAACAAATTGAAGGATATGTTTGGCACAGGAAAAACAGTTAACGAGTGTAAGAGAGAACTGGGTATAGTGTTCCAACGACCGGGTGAAGACATATTGGGCTATGTGGACCGTGTCAGAACCCTTAGCAATCATGGATGGGGAAAGATGTGAATACAGTATATCACAGGATGTTCAAGATACAATAGATTGGGATATAAGAGAAGCCTTCGTCAAAGGACTGCAGAACGAGGTGTATCTGCGAGTGAAGGTAGCGGGATATCAATCCCTAGACGATGCGTATCTCCAAGCTGTAAGAGCGACGCAAGAATTAAAGCGAGGAAACGACAGAACGCGATACCAGCGGCCAGCACCTCTGCACAATTATGACCGTGTGTATGAATGTATTCCGCCAAATATATCCTGAGGTACATTTCCCTGACGTTCTTTGTCTCGATTAACTCGGGACTTAGTATTTGTGCATGCTGAAAGCAATACGCCGCTGGACTTAGTGCGCGAGTGTGTCACAATCGAAATAATTTTTAAACTTTCTAGCTCTAAGTACTTGACCGCCACGACTGAGTGCTACTAACCGAAACAGTACGTCGCCGGTTATAAAAGAGTGTGTGTAAAAGCTAAACGCCACCGGTACTGTCCACGGGCGAAAAGCGGTGCACCGCCGAACTGAGTGTCTGTGCGTACAAAAGTTACGCCAAGTAATTCAAGATGTCGTCGCGGGGGCAGACGCCACTCGCCACGAAAGCAAGGGTGGTCCTGCAACCTTTGAAGAAACAAAAGCCTGAGAAAGGAGTAGAGGGGTCAACCCCCAAAACACCGGAGAAGCAAAGCCCAGAACATAATAAGCGAAAGCGGGCTGAGGAAGAAGAAAAGGAAACAAAAGAAGAAACCCGGCCGGTACCCGATATAAGGGTACAAGCAAGCGACATAGAAAAGAAGGTCCTGGCGTTCTGCCTCGACCCAAGCAAGAAAATCAGCAAAGAGCAAACCGCAACTATTATGCGGTATTTTAAGGACATGCGAGGCATCGTGGAGGTGCTCCTGCTCCATAACAGCTATCTGCCGCCAATGACGTAATAGGAGTCAAAGGAAGATGTATAACACCACTCGAAATCGCCGGACTGTGCACAACGCACTGCGTATGTGTGCAGATAAGCGACGGGGAAACGGAAATTTACGTGATAACCCAATACTTTCCGCCGACCAAGAACATCGAAGTCAGCAACTAGAGAAAATACTGAGGAATCTCAGAGGCAAGAAAATCATCATCGGCATAGACGCAAACGCTAAATCGCCGTTGTGGTGTAGCAGGAGCATTGACGACAGAGGTGAAGCTCTGGATGCCGTTATTGCACAGTACGGTCTCCACGTCCTTAACCAACCAGGGTAGGCTCACACATTCGAGACAACTCAAGGGCGATCAAATATAGATGCGATCATGGCGAGTCCGGAGATAATGTCGCTCGTGAAAAAATGGAGAGTTCACGAGGACGGAACCTCCAGTGACCATAGGATACTTTTTTCCTTTTTTATCGTGAAGAAATCATCATGGACACTGTGCTGCTGCGACATAGCAGCAGTGTAGTGTCGGACTCTTACCGACTGAAACTCCACGATGGTCGCCCTACGCGTGTGACAGGAATGCATCAGGGACTATCTTGCGAATTTCTTTTGGTGCACTCCCGCGTCTTCTTGATAGAGCCAATCCTATACTTCCCCTAACTATTGAATTTTGCGATAGAGTGGGTCATTGTCCGTAGCGCCATCCCCCGACCATAGGTTACTGGAGACGCGTCTGGATTTCGAGAAAAGAAGTATTCCGCCGCAGCTGCAAGAAAGAAGGTATAATACGCGGATTGCTAATTGGGAGATAATTTCCAAAGAGTTGTCATGGAGGAGAAAGAGGACCCCGTTGTCTCTGAGAGGGGCCGAGCAAATGCAGGTAGTCCTGATAAGAGCCTGCGACGCGGCCATTCCAAAGAAGAAATGACGCTATAGGTCAGTGCCATGGTGGACATCCGAGCAAAAAGGAACAACTATCGGGCAAGAAGAAGATACCAAGGGGCTAAAGACCCCCCAACGAGGGAACAAGAAAAATTGCGGTACCGGGAAACCAGGAAGTAATATATAAAGACTGTAACGAGATACAAGATCCAGAGCTGGCAAGACTTTGTAACCGACGAGGGTAACAAAGAACCCTGGCGAATCGCTTATAGAACGGTCAGGGGTAAACTCAGGAGAGAAGAGACAGTGTCCACCCTGCGGACGCCACAAGGGGACACCTCCAACTGGCGAACGACCGCAACGGCCATGCTGTCAACCGTATACCCGACGACCAAGAAGAAACCGACACGCTGGAGCAGATCGAGATCAAGCGGAACACCACAGCCCCTCCGAATGTCGAAGACACCCCAGAGTTTCGGTTTGAAGAACTCAGCGGCGCTGTGAAACGCTTGATGAAGGGGAAATGTCCTGGCCCCGACCTAATCAAGGCAGAGGTAATCCAACGCGCCTGAGGGGAATTCATCAAGAGCTCCTTACGCTCATACATGGATGCCTCGCCTGGGGGGTCTTCCCAAGAAAATGGAAATGTTATCATCATCCCGAAGGGGCCGGATAGGGACAGAAGCAGTCCGAAGTCCTACAGACCAATCTGCTTGCTCTCTATGGTGGGCAAATTGCTGGAGAGACTGATGGCTGCTAGGATAACGACTATTTGCCATGGGCACGTGACGTCCTCGGACCTGCAATATGGCTTTCGCCCCGGAAGATCGACGGTGGATCGACATATCAGGAGCTTTCAATAACGTATGGTGCCCGAACGTGATGCACAAACTGAAGAGAAGAGGCTGTCCTGACAACCTATATCGGTGATCTCGGAGCTAATTTTCGGAAAGAACCGTGCAAATCACCGGAAAGAAGCAGTCGGCAAGCTCGTCACGAAAGGATGCCCGCAGGGATCAGCATTGGGTCCAAGTTTTTGGAACCTTATATTCGATGATCTGCTGGCCGAACTAACGATAAGCATGATAGAATGCGAACCGATCGCGTACGCGGACGACATCGTAATGCTGATCGCCGGAAACGCGAAGGGAGAACTGCAGAAAAGGGGGCAAAGAAATAGTAACACGCGTTTCTACTTGGTGCGCCAAGAAGAAGCTATTGTTATCAGCGGAAAAAACGGAAATGCTGCTAGTCAAGGGCAAACTGGATGCAGAGAGACCACCGATTATCAAAATCAACGGCAGAAGTATTAGAATGAGACAAGCGATTAAGTACCTTGGTTTGTACCTTGAGAGTTGCCTGAAGATCAACCGGCATGTATATGAAACAACACACAAGTGCAGAAAACTATTCAATAGCCTCGCAATAGTGGCCAAGGCGAAATGGGGGCTCGGACGCGACCATGCGTACCCTGTACAAAGGGCTGTTCTAGCCGATAACTACATACGCCGCAGCCGGCCGGAGTGACCTGTTGAATGGGAGAACCAAGAAGATGTTGATAAGATCACAGAGGATGGCGCTCCTGCAGGTGACGAAGCTCTACAGAACAACATCCACGGAAGCGCTGCTAATTGAAGTAAGGGCAAGGCTATATGGACAGAAGAGAGGACATGACGAAGCAAACAGCGAGAGAGCAATATTCAAAGAAGCCATTGAGAAGTGGCAAGAACGTTGCCAGGCTACGCAGGAGGGCAGGGCGACCTCTGACTACTTCTACGGGATCAAGGATAGACTTGAGAACCGCTGGGTAAGACCCGACCACTACATGACACAGTTCATTAACGGTCATGGGGATTTCAACAGCAAACTCAAAACATTCCGTCTGAGCGAGGTAGACACGTGCGACTGCGGGGAGGAAGAACCCTCTCGCCATATTTTGGAAGATTGTCCAATTTACAACGAGGAACGAAGCTGCGAAACGCTATACAAGAAACTTGACTTGGACTGGCCGGAGGAAAAGTGGGAGTTCGTAAGAAAAGACATATACCCTCACTTCCGGCAGTTCACTAGGAGCGTACTGCAGGCAAAAGAGCAGAAAAGAAGGAGAATCTTGCAGAATATGGGAGTTCCATCGCAACAGGGGTGACATCATCGGATAACCGAGACAGCAACAACAACAACAACAACTAAAAGAAGAAATACAGCGAAGAAATAAACGGATATAACAAACAGCACAATGGATTCAAGATAGGACAATAAACAAGACAGAACCGGAAAAATAAGAGGAACAAAGAACCAGGGCGAAGAAAAGGACACGAAACGTGCGAGCCGGAGAGGAAACCTGCGACCGTCAGTGCAGGCGGTACCCATACAAATGGATGCCGGGACGGTGCAGGGATAATCATCTGGAGAGCCAACCCGCTGGGATCGAGCTATATTCTAGCAGCTTCGCTTCCTCACGCACGCGTCGCGCCGTGCCGACTAAGCGAGCTGCCGCCCGAAAAGGTAGATTCAATTTGTCCAATGAACCGCAAGGAGAGGGCGGGGTTTTTCCAAGTCGCGCGCCGACCATCTATGTGCGCCGTTCCCCGGGCAAGGGACGCTTGAAAGTAGACAAGAACGAACGCGAGCATCTAAATGCGAAACCAGTATGTGTTTTATACTCCAGGTATAGCGCGGTCGACCAAAAAGTCGAACTTTCAAATGCACACATTATTTGTCTCCATTATCTCCTGCAGGGAGGACCGCTGAGTGTGCAGGGAGTTTTTTAGTCTACTGTACAGCCGCTTGCGTGAATCTATCGGGTCTGGTAAACCCACCTTCCCGAAGCCAGGGGGACCGTCCGAACTAGCTTCCTGCTTATGTGAGTCCCCTATGGACACCGCAGGGTAGGACCGCCGAGAGTGTAGGGCGCTTTAATTATGGCTACATTCTCTCTACGCGGCCTTGGTTAGTAGCGCACCCATGAACCCGAAGCCAAGGGTGAGCCCGGCGAGGTAAGTCCCGGGATCGGACCATCGACGTTGACCAATGCCTGTTGCCTTGGGCTCTCGGCTACGTGAGTCCCACCTGGAACTATCGAGTTGGGTAAGCAGGGCCGTCAGTGACGTGGGCGGACATTCACACCGATAGTCCCATCAATGACTAAAGTTGAGACCACGGGGGTCAAGTGAAGCCCGGAGGGAGTTGCTCAGCTCGCTAATTTAGGTTGGTCTCATGAGGGTAGTGGCTGAAGGCCAAATGCTGGCCAGACGGCCGGTAAGGGTCTCCCTCGATGACCATCGGCGGGTGAGCAGTGTCCCAACTGCTCTGGAACCGTCCTAGAGAGACTGTAGGTGTAGGAAAGACCTGAGGCGAATGAAAGTCCCTGCAGACCTAACTAATACAGATAGCAAGGTCTGGGTACCGAGTGCGCTGATTGGGCGTAATCCCAACCGCATGGCCCCAGGTGTGCCCGGTTCCAGTATGGTCACGACGGCGAGGTACGGATCCGTTAGCTAAAGCTGCTACGGCAGCAGACACTATATCTCTCGATTTAGATTTTATTTAATAATGTATTATAGCATATCTTATATATTTATATATGTCGAGTTCTCATTAGGGTTAGGGGCGTGTAGCGAATTTTCATTTGGATTAACCATCGTTGTTATATAACGGAAATAATGTTTATTGATACGAATATGGTCATTACAGAATTCGACAAGTAACCGCGGTGATTAGACACTCGAGATACTAACGACAATGATCTTTGGTTCGATAACGAATCCGCCGTCAACGGGGTAGCAAAATGCGCTTTCTTCCAAAGTCTAAGTCGAACTCAACTCACTTGTCCATACTACAATTATTACTCAACTAGTTCTTTGTTAAAATGTGGAGTATTCACTGATCGTAAAGACGTTGTGTAACTCGCTGATGAGATCGTACGAGACTGACTTTCTGTCACAATGCTGCTGCAGAGAAAAACTATAATGGGGTGTGTCTAAGGACACGAGATCATCGGATTCGTCGAGGAAAGCCTTCGTGCGGAAAGTGAGGGAAATGGACGTTGCTGTTAATTGGTTAATTTCTATGTTGGTAGTTGAAGAAAGATGCTAACCGCCTTTGAGAGAAAGTTACTAGCGGGAAGTGTCGTTTGTGAGAAAAGCAGATTTCCCGTATCTTCCCGTAGTAGGTGGTAGATTTAGGGACTGTTAAGACAAAAACTATTAGTCCGTTGGAAGAACCTTAGCTAAATAAATCCTGAGATTTATAGCGGGTCCTTAGGCTAGCTGGAAATATACTGTGAAGATGTATCAACATCTGGCAATCATTTTATCCGAAGAATAGGGTCTATGTGTGGCGAACCACTGGACGGAAACTGTTTGAATGTTTACTGTCGAGTGCCGCTACAACTATTTTTTTAAGGAGAGCTATACAATTACTCCATACCTCTGTTAGGCAAAAACGTTCATCTCGTGACCGCGGCTACGTTCAGCGATTAGTTGTGTCACTTTGAACCCAAGCTCATTGTCATAAATCTCGGGCAAACATAATCAGACTAAATCATAAACAATTACTTAGGTACAGCTATGACATAAGGTCTAGATTAAATCGTTTGGTATTTTCCCAAAATCCCAAAGAAAAGGTCCCGCTGTCTTTACATATATATTAAAAAATATAATCATTCAGAAATAAATATTGTTACGCACATATTGGTATAATTTTTCACTTCCAATTAGAGAGTCTTGAGATGTGGTCTTAGAATGCCGCAAGAAAAATATAAGAAAATATTGGAAGGGCTATATACAGAAAAAATGTTTGTTACATTTAAATAAGGATCTTTTTTACGGTTTATTAACGTCGTTCAATTCTGTTCCAACAACGAAATACGCAAAAACTAATAGAGAAAAACGTTCAGAGTTCGCTAAAATCTATATCATGATACAAATTTTTGGAAGTGTCATATTTTCCAATGACACGAAAATAAATTTATTTGGTGCAAACTCTAAAAGTTTTTATCTATTGATTTTTGAAATATAAGGTTTCTTCCTTACAGATCTTGGCCACTTTATCATGATACTCTCCTCGCCCAATGAATAATGTTATTGAAACGGTACATGTGGTACAAGTCCGAATTTGAAGTAGAAAATGTTACAATGTTTAATTTCTCACCTTGCTTATACGTATGGTCGATCGCACTCTTGGAATATCGTACTGAGTTAGTACAGTTGTTGGAAGACTGACTGTATGAATCCTTGACGATTAATAAAATGTTCGATATTATTTCTTGACGTTACTCAAGGACTGGATTAAGAACAATTCTTTACTCAACTGCAAAAACTGACTGATTCTCAATTGACTTTTACTGACTGACTTTAACTCACTGGTTTTTAACACAACTTCTTCTTGACAAAATTTCAACTAACTTACTTACTGACTGGCTCTCAATAAAATTTCAACTAACTGCCTTTCTGTTAACTGACTCCCGTCTCTAAGTGGCTACCCTTATTTATACTAAGGCTATCACGGAATAATTGTCAGGTGACGGATTATTCCATTGTAGCGGCACTTGACAGCAAACTTAGTTCGGACGACGGCAGCGCAGTGGTTAGCGCCTTTGGATACGAACATTCGGGACCCGGCCTCAAATCCCGGCGCCCATAGTCCGATTTTTCTTCCACGACATCTAAATGAGAAGAAAAAGCAACAGTATCTCACAACGACATCTACACCAGCAGCAGCACTATCACACCGACCTATGCACCACATCATGATAACGCGGAGTTTTGGTACGTAATTACTTCTGCTGACGCTGCAGTTTTCGTTTCTGCTGGTGTTCTACCAAAAGTATTAGGGTTTCAGCTGGTTTTCATGGAAGTGTTGTTAAAGTTTTCTTTTTTTAGAAGTCCTTGTTGCTGCATTCCTCTTGCAGTTTTAATTTCTGTTGATGATAAGTTGTACTCTCCTTGACGCGTTACCTTTGCTGAAGCCGATACATGGCCCCTTGGTGCGTGGCACTTGCTTGTCTCTGCTGATGCTACATGAGAAAATCTTGGACTCTCAACTTCCGTCGTCTGCTTATCGTACTCGGTATTGTGGTGGAGAAAGCAGGCACAAGGCGATGCATATCAACGGATGTCTCAATGTTCCGCCGATTCTAACACATTTTCACACATTTTTCCATGCTCTTCTGTATAATAAAATATTTCTTGAAGTATTTGTGTATTTTTGTGAGCCGATTTTATTATTATTTTATAGAAAGCAACGCAATGTGGATTTTGCTGATTGTAATATACATGTTTCGTGAATTTCGATTATGTTGTTTACATATTGTTATGTTATTATTCCTTCATTATTGATGGTGACACATTTGGGAATTTGCCAATTGGAACACACATACTTCGTGCGTTACCGTAGGTTTTTCCATACATGTTACCTTCTCTCCAGAGTGACATACCGTGGAGGTCACTGATTTAGGATACTCATACTTCACGCTTTCCGATTGGTGTTCTCTGCTCTTGTTATTCTATTCTTCTGTTTATTCGAAGCATTTATTTGTTACGGATTTACTGGTTTAGGATCCGCATACTTTGCCCTCTCCGATAGGTTTTTCCGTACTTGTTACTCCATTCTTCCTTTTATCTAAAGTGACATGTTGTACGTAATGCATGTTTCACGAGCTTAGATCAGTATTTCCGCGTGATCATTACTTCTGATTTTTATTTCCATTATAAATTAATACGTTTCGTTCGAAAATGACAGATATTCTAATCTTTGTTGATCATTATTGTGTTGAGATAAATGTTAGGTTAGTATGATCACTAGTTCCTACAAGCTAGGTTGGTACGTCTACCAACGCGTCCCTTTGTTTTAAGGGAGAGTTGGTACGACTGCCGAAGCGTCCCTTTGTTTCAAGGGATACTACGTGCTCTTTCATTTTGTTTGTATCTGGCGTTGTGTAAGGACTATATATGATGGTGTAATATAAAAGATACAAAACTAATCTGTGTGCATCAGTTAAATATCCTACTCTAAAACATATTTAATAACAGTAGTTTGGCAATATCTATTTGCATATATCTATAAATCTTTACTCTATTCGATTTTTCTCAAAAAGTAGAGGTCTGACACGAATTCTGACCATCGCACGCAATTCTGTGAATATTTTTATATAAGGAACGTTCATAGCGCGAATCAAAAAATTTTTCAATTCCGTACAGGAAAAAAGAATAGTTGTTACGTCGCGTGAGATAGTCCGTGCGACGTCCCTCGTTTTCTCCTATAAACTTGGAAATATTGCTGACGCAATTGTCCATACGTTCAAAAATACTGTCAAACCTGGTAAAAATATTTTAATTGACGAAAGTGTAACGACCACCCAAAAGTCAGGCATCCACTGACATCAGATATGTCGATAACACCATTTTTTCTTTTCTTTTTCCTTTTTATGTGGAGGAAATCCGCACGGACTCCGCATCGCCTCTGGGGGAGAGAAGCGACGCGGTAGTGTCGGACTCCAACCGACTAAAACCTCCACGATGACCTTCCCTGTAGCGGTCGAGGGAGGCCCAGGGACTGCAGGTAAGCAACAAACACTGGTCCTCCCCCGCGCCAATCTTGATTCGTCCATTCAGAACTGTTGCCGCGGTGTGAGGTCATGTCACACCGATGCACTTCGCGGGGGACCACCGTGCAAGGCAGTCCGGATCCCCTACCGAACTGCTTGACGGCCCCTGGGCGCTGGGTTTGTCAGCGCCTAAGACTGGACCCCGCCGGGTCTCGCCGGGGCGCGTCCACGGCCTCTGCCGCGACCTCGCCCGCCAATCCTCTCCGGGTGGGAGTCCCGCTCCCTCACCCGCTCTGCCGCCTCCTTCCGAAGCATTACCTGCTCGCAGAAGGAGACGACGGCGCGCCTTCCGCTCTCGCTCGTCAGCATCGCGTTGAAGATCGCCGGCGGCGAGAGGTCCGGCCCTATTTCCACGGTGAGGATGCGGCGCGGCATAGCCCACGCGGGGCAATCCTCTAGCGCGCGGTCGCCTCTTTCCCGATTCGATGCAGGTACTCACCGAAGCACCCATGGCCGGTGAGCACCTGCGTCACCCAGTAGGTGAGGGGGGGCCTCCACCGTCCAACCATACGTCCCAGTTCGGAAGGACGGCTCCGACGGCTCTTAGCCCCGGCGCGCCCGCTCTCGTGTCGAGGCTGGCGCGCCATCTGTCGAGCAGGTCCCGTCGAACCTGAACCCTAACGTCGGCGCCCGCCGGGCCGCCTCCGTCCGACAGACCCCGGGTGCGGAGATAGACCTCGCGACACCTCAGAGCCTGCAACTCGAACGGGGGAAGACCGGCGAGCACCGCCGCCGCCGCCGCCGCCGCCGCCGCCGAAATGGTGCGGAAGCCCCTCACTACCCTGGTGGCCCCCTGTGCAACCTCCTGACCGACAGAAGACTGCGACGGTTGGCCATCAGGTCCTCCGCCCAGATCGGAGCTCCGTAGAGGAGCTTCGATCGCACCACACCGGCGTAAAGCCGTCGCTCTTCGACGCCGGGCCAGCCCAGTCGGGGCAGCAAGCGTCCTAGGACGTTCGCCGTCGCCTCGACCGATGGCGCCAGGCGCTCGAAGTGAGCGCCGAAGGTCCAGTGGCTGTCGAGAGTCAGACCGAGGTACTTCATGCTGGCTCCGACCCCGATCTCCGTCCCCCCCCATCCTCAGATGATAGCCCGTTGGAGGCGTCCAGTGATAGGCCTTCCGGCAAAACCACATTGCCTCGGACTTCTCGGGGGACACCTCCAGCCCCAGTCCCTTGATAGCGGCGACCGCGCAGGCTACCGCCAGCTCCGCCAGACGGACGGTCCTGCCCCACGTCGTGCCCCAGACCAGCACCAACGTGTCGTCGGCGTAGCAGGTTAGCGCCGAGTCCGGTGGCATCGACGCCCGAAGTACCGCGTCGTACGCGATGTCCCACAACAACGGACCCAATACCGAACCCTGTGGGACCCCGTGGAACACCGCCCTTCCCATCATCCTTCCGCCCCGCGCGGTGTAGACGATACTACGGTCCCGGAGGAACGCGCGGACCACACCCCGCAGGTATGCGGGCACCCGATGAAACTCGAGGGCGTGGCATATCCTGTCCCAGGGAATGCTGTTGAAGGCGTTGACCACGTCCAACGACACGGCCAACGCCACGCAACCACGCCGCTCGGCCACCTCGACGAGGGAGCGGACACGGCCGACCGCGTCAGCCGTAGACCGGCCCCTCCGGAAGCCGAACTGGCCGTCGTGCAGTCCGGGAGCAGTCCGGGACAAATGCGACTCGAGGCGGGCAGACACCACTCTTTCCAGTAGCTTGCCAGCCTCGTCCAAGAGGCACACCGGCCGAAAGGCGGAAGGCGAGTCCGGAGAACGTCCTGGCTTTGGCAGCAGGACCATCCATTCCTCCTTCCACGACACGGGGAATTCGCCCCGAGACAGGCATCCGTCGAACAGA
>JACXIL010005320.1:0-19689 GCA_014737365.1 Bombus soroeensis
TTGATATTTGCTGTTTAGTGTTTGGTATTTGGTATTTGATATTTGATATTTGGTACTCGATATTTGCTATTTGGTATTTTTATCTGGTACTTGGTATTTAGTATTTGATATTTTGTACTTGATATTTGTTGTTTAGTGTGTGGTATTTGGTATTTGATATTTGATATTGCTATTTGGTACTTAGTACTTAGTATTTTGTACTTGGCATTTGGTATTTTTATTTGGTACTTGTTACTTGGTATTTGATATTTGGTACTTGGTACTTGTTATTTGGTGTTTTTTATTTGGTACTTGATATTTGGTATTTGATATTTTGTACTTGATGTTTGGTATTTGATATTTGTTGTTTAGTGTTTGGTATTTGATATTTGATATTTGGTGCTTGGTATTTGGTATTTGTTATTTTGTACTTGGTATTTGGTATTTAGATTTTTAGCAGCATACTGTGGAAATTTCTGCATTTATGAGAAATTCGCAGATGCTAAGATACAGAGAAACGCACATAACGCGTAAAAATATGTAAAATATTCAATGCATAGTAGCCATTACAATATTTAAAGGATGAACTAACATCTTGTGCAAGCTCCAGTTTTTCAATTATTCGTTCGGGCAAATACAAATTTGCATAAATATCTGCAGTCCAGTTTGTCTGACCTATTCATAATCGAGTCAATGTTGCCTCATCATTTCTGTTCAGCAAGTACGGCAATCATTTATACCGTTACAAACTTTGTGTAACTTTGTAGGTCCCGAACTCCTCCATTCTTCGTCCCGTAATTCTATTGTCGCTTGAACGCACCACTTCTGAAGATCTTCGTAAACTACAGATTCACGATTTATCGTAGACGTACTGGAGTCAGTCGTTCGCTCTTCAGTCGACGTCCTTATTTCCTTTAACAGCGACATCTGATGGGATGTAGAACATCTTTTTGGCAAACTTGAGTATCCATCCATCTCGATAACATTGCGAATTATCGTGTCACTGTCGAAATTTTGCAAAGCTAACGCGACACTTTGCAGCCAGACAGAGAAAGACACGGGAGAGTAGTAAATTTGTTGGCTATCGATTTTCCTGTACATCTCAGAGTTTGCAGAACGACAAATACTTGACTGGTGGAAACAGTCTTCCGGAAGTCTGGAAAGCAGCTTTTCTTCTCGATACTACACGTTCTACTATATTTTCCACGTACCGTGCATCCAGTCCAAAGCAAATATTTGTCTGCGGTTTGGATATTCGTCGGATAATTCAGTACACAAACTCGCATAGCACTCGCCCATATTCTTACACTTTTGCGTGTGGAAATTGTAATAAAAACATTTGGAACATAATAAAATATCGCTATACCAAGAACATCGTTTTTCCATTAATTCCTCGAGAACAAAGGAACACGCGTTCAAACCTTTTTGTCGTTGTTTTCTCATCAAGCAAAAAATCATTCAATGCATAGAGAACCAACTCGCTCGAGATTTCGCAGTTCTTGTTCAATTCCTTGTTAGTTAATAATTTATTTTTTATTTTCTTTTTGTAGTTCCAATACCAATACTTTAAATTTCTAGTATTAGCGTAATTTTGAAACTTTACGGTCTCGATAGAATGAGATGGCAAATACAAGGTAGGATTTAAAAGGAAACAAATGCCTTTAAAAACACGTGACTGTTTATCGTTAAACGTGCGGATCTGTTAACAAGTCGTTCGTTGACTGTGTCTCGCACGAGCATCAGCGTTGACGTGCTAAATGGAGCGTCGATGGAAATTGTGTTTCCATTTCTGGCAACTGAATTTTAGTCGACGCTCAACTCTTTTTTAGGATTAAATGATTTTTCGACTATTGAATAACTAAACTGTCACATCAATTAATGGCCCATCATCGTGCTTCGCTTAACCAATTTTCCTGCAGCATCAACCATATATTTATGAATATTATAGTCTCATGTTGATCATTTTATTTTTTATATGATTATTTGATCAGTTTCTGATTATAGTCTTATAATTCTAATTTTAACTTTCTGTATTAAGCGAAGCATTTTATATTTTCCATTGATAAATATCGGCTGTGTATTTAATTAGCCAATAATAAATTAACAGGAATTTAGCCATTTTGAAACATCACACGCCCTATGACGTGTTATAGCTGGGTCGACTATATTTATATTATTATATGATATTATAAATATATTTTGCTATATTATAACAGGATATATTTATTAAAACAATTCCATCCAATAATACGTACAATTTTATTTACTCTTCATATTGTAAGTACTTCAACTTTTGTTTTCTCTGGTATATCATTGCCATAATGATTATCATTCACATTCATATAGTGTGTTAGCTAATGATATTAACTTGAAATATAAAGTCCAACCTACCTAGGTTAAAAATTTTGCTTAAAATGTTTTAACGTTATCTAAGTTGTTAAAACAATACAACTGGTTTAGTTAGTCGCTTGTATACTTTGGTTAATATTTACTTAATTTTTTAATTTTAATTTTCTATGTGTTCTATTTTTATGTAGCATTTATTTCTCGTTGGTTGTATTTTAGTTTCAGTTTGGCTCTGTGTATTATTCTCTATCCAATAAATTGCCTGCTACATATTTATCTATTTCTTGCAAAGACAATTCACAGACTTTTAATATTTTCAATATTTACATTTAATATTTTAGACTTTTAATATAATGTCACTTCTTCAGATCAGTGAAATATCCTACAAGCATGGTGGCTTCAAGAAATTCAACCACAACTTCTCTTGTATCCACTTTATAAATTGCATCCATTAATTCCCAAGTATCTTTGATTCAAACATCCAATTCTTTCTGTGAAAAGATCTTCTTTTTATTTTATTTGGATGCATTCTATGTATTTTTTTGGATATATTAATAAGTGTTTATAGTATGTTTGATTCCAGATGAAAAGACATCGACGTACATTTTGTTATCGCGCATCGATCACCCTATCGCTTGTCCTGAATATATTTATTTATTATTTATTTATTACTTATTATATTTCACTCCTATGATGCTCTGTTATGCAATCTACTACGATACACGTTTAATACACATTCTGTATTTTTTAGTTAATATAATTTCATCGTTTCACAGGTCTATATATATTTTTATCAATCTTCTTGGTATTTTGAGGATCGTCGCGGTAAATTAGCAGCTAAGCATCCACTACGCTTCTTGCAATTATTTCGTACGTTCATTCGAATGCGAACGAGTATCAGATATTTAGTTAATTATTTATATCGTGTTATTTGCTTTCAGTTTCGATTTTACGACGATTCGTGTGTGTGTAAATTACTTTGGTAAATACACGCAAACGTACAAATACGTACACAGACGCGTAAGACCTTAAAGTCTGGCCAGATCAATCACGAGACGTGTAAATTAAATTGTCGGGAGGGAAAAAGAGGAATGCGAGGCACGTGAGTTACTCACGTGACAAGGTTTCACATCCTTCAAACGCGCAGTAAAATTCATTTCTTTCGAATATTTTACGCCTTCACGCTTTTACGAACGGCACACAGACGAACAGACAAATTACTGGCCACTTGCTACCACGTTCCCAGTGATTTACAAAGACGCTTTACGCGTCCTGATTGGTCATTACACGTCGCAAAGAAGAACTCTTGTGGTCGGTTTCTATAGGATACTGAGAAATTACATTTTGAAAAACGCAAATAAATTTCTTTGATTGATTGAATAATTTTCAATCAGATAGAAAAAATAACAATATAAAATATATTTAAAAAACACGATATGTAATTAGTATTATATGAATCGTGTCGATCTCGGTAAAATTCGATCGCATGAAGTGTTTCTTTGTTCATGTACTTTAGTATGATCCTTTTATTTATAAGCAATTAATAATTTGAAAAATTAGTCCCTTTTAAGTAATTGAAATTTCGTTAATAAATGGGACTGCATAATGATGTATTCTGGAAGTGGTAAAAATTTTCGGAATAGATCGGAAGAACGACAAATTTATATATAGTATATATAGTATAATAATTTCTATTCTTAAAAATTTGTCCCATTCAATTAATTGAAATTTCGTTAATAAATGGGACTGCACAATGATTTATTTTGGAAGTGGCGTAAATTCATTTTCGGAAAAGATCGAAAGAACGACAAATTTACGTGTACTATACTGTAATACTTTTAGGTATAAGCAATTAATAATTTGAAAAATTAGTCCCTTTTAATTAATTGAAATTTTGTTATTAAATGGGACTGGACAATGATTTATTTTGGAAGTGGTGAAAATTTTCGTAAAAGATCGAAAGAACGACAAATTTACGTATAGTATAATGTGATACTTTTTGGTATAACAATTAATAATCTCAGTCTTGAAAAATTTCTTTCCTTTAATTAATTGAAATTTCGTTAATAAATGGGACTGCACAATGATTTATTTTGGAAGTGGCGTAAATTCATTTTCGGAAAAGATCGAAAGAACGACAAATTTACGTGTACTATACTGTAATAATTTTAGGTATAAGCAATTAATAATTTGAAAAATTAGTCCCTTATAATTAATTGAAATTTCGTTATTAAATGGGACTGGACAATGATTTATTTTGGAAGTGGTGAAAATTTTCGTAAAAGATCGAAAGAACGACAAATTTACGTATAGTATAATGTCATACTTTTTGGTATAACAATTAATAATCTCAGTCTTGAAAAATTTCTCTCCTTTAATTAATTGAAATTTCGTTAATAAATGGGACTGCACAATGATTTATTTTGGAAGTGGCGTAAATTCATTTTCGGAAAAGATCGAAAGAACGACAAATTTACGTGTACTATACTGTAATAATTTTAGGTATAAGCAATTAATAATTTGAAAAATTAGTCCCTTTTAATTAATTGAAATTTCGTTATTAAATGGGACTGGACAATGATTTATTTTGGAAGTGGTGTAAATTTTCGTAAAAGATCGAAAGAACGACAATAAATTTCGATAAAATCTTCCTGCACGTTCGACGCGTCCGCATACTTCGGATTCTTCTCTCTAACTAATTATTTACGAAAATAAATTACGTTAATAACAAATGACAATAATCGAAACGCGTATGTACAATGTGATAAAAAAAAAAAAAAAATAAAAATAGGATGCAGCTATTTGCCTTACGTATCTCTCGCAATTGTTATGAATATTCCAAAACATTGGCGCGAAACGATCCGAAATGAAAAATACGTGGAATGTAGCTGATATTAATCTTACATTTATATTTCACAAATTATAATTTATAAAATATATTTTATAAATTATATTGAAGAGAAACATTTTATCTCTGCTTTAATTAAATTTAATTAAATTTAACGAATTATACGACACGCTAGTATCGAAAGTAGTGTGAAATTATTCATTGCGGAGGAAACATATTCGCATGATTCTCGAAAGAATTATTCGTGTAATTTACATCTACTTAGACGAACAAAGAAACGGAAAAATCGACTACGCTTTGTCGGGATTTTTCAATCGCTGGAAAAGCTTCGAACGTTTTAGCACGTCGAAACAAATGAAAATGGAAATTCTTTCCAATTGAACGACGTATCTTAAACGTAATGTGCACGAGACTCGGGACAGAAGCGCAACGCTGAATGCTCGTTACGCTTACGTTAGGATACGCGATGCGACTGTATAAAATTCTATGAAAAATGGAGTTGGTAAAAACGAAGTTGTTAAATTGTAAAAAATAGGCGAAGAAGAGAGACGCAACGTGAAAGCAGACCGGCTGTGTCTACGATGTTAGTTTTCCTCGCAAAAAACGTAAGCAAACACAGAAATTAGAGATGACATGAAGAAGAATCTGACATCGAAATTATTTTTCGAAATTACTATCTTCCTTTTTTATCTGCGTCTGGCAATCTTTTCTTTTTATCTGGAACACAGAGCAACGCAGAGCAACGCAGAGCAACGCTGAGATGTCAGTGCTCAAAATCAACCGACAACTTGTAACCACAATAAAACGTGGTAAAAGCGCAGGAACGATAAGGAAATGTTGCTTTTTAAAACAACACAAACAGACGATAATTCGCTCTAACTGCTTCTTTTTACGAGTTAATAACTACCAAATGTGTAACTAACGACACAAATATTCGAACATAGCGACGCGATAAGGTAGAAACCTGCACGGTTAATATCGCGGATTTGCTCCAGAGAAACCGTACACGTATCAATTACATAGCGATAAATACCACGTACGAGACATGTAACACACGTCTGCCTATTAGGAAACGATCATTTACCGCGTTATCGTGTCGATCAGCATTTAATTCGTCGGTATCTGTGCTCACGTTTAGCTTCGTTCTATTGGTTAGGTTGAGGTTAGGTTGGAAACTAAGTGATTGCGGATTTTGTCATTGGGTGGTATTGACAAAATCCGCAATGACATAGTTGCCTATGCAATACAATACACAAGGTAAATCGAAAATATGTAGAAATCGTAGGAACGAATATAAAGCAACTAACAGAGAGTTTTTACTAATGTTTTTACCAACTCTGCTGATAAACGTAGATCTTCCGTGGGTCCTTGATTTTCTTTGTTCAACGATCTGACAAATTAGCTTTGATTACCGCGCTTGTTTCACGCTCACCCTCGTGCCAATTCCACCAATTTCTGGAACAATGTTTCTGGAGATTTTTCACTTTTATTTCGTCCCGTTTATTCTTAGATAGAATAATTTGCAAGATTAATTGTTTATCCGTTCGTTTCTTTGATCTTCTTTATCGTCTTTATCGTTAGAATGAAATTGACACCGAGGCACGCACTGACATGAGAAAATTGTAGAGACGAGCGATGGTAAATGAAATTATTACAAAGAGAAGAATAATAGCGAGGCGAATGATGCACGTGACGATGAAAGTTCGAAGAAAAGTACGAGATTTCGGAAATTATCTCATGTTTTACGAGACAAACGTGAATGACGTTAGTTAGTGTCGAAATAACAAAGAAAGATTCCATCAAATCGATAACTGTATTTTGTCCCAGACATTATACTGTATTTTTAATCAAACCGAAGGCTGTTAGCATTTTATCGCTTCAGGAAATCGTTTCGAATCCTTCAGTGGCTCTTTCATCTGTAATTTGTCCAATTATCATTTGTAATAAGTCCAATTATCTCGCCAACGTCGAATACCTATGACATCGGTCTCTAAGATAGATCGATGATTCAATCTTATCTGATCAACGTGGATTGGAAAAATAATGCGCGCATCTACGCATGTATCGAGATAAATGGCAGGCAGATCTAAATTACAACTATACGCGTGTACCTTTGATTAAATAAATTCGATATAGAGGATAACTGCCTAAGCATCGCGTTAAAAGGTTATCTTTTGAGAGATCTTCGTAAATCGGGCGAATGTGTTTCTCAACTTCTTCGTTAACTCTTTCGCTACGAGCGTCGCCTATATACGACATCTGCCTGACGACCTGTTCGTACGAGCGTCGTCTATAGACGTTTGTTGTTTGTTATTGTATAGCGTAAATTTTAATTTTTAAATATATTTTTATTGATAATGATCGCGAAAGCTCCAAATATGTTGTTGCATAACACTTAAAAAATCGTACGATCCGGATAATGACGAGGCTGCACCGAAAGATGTAAGTCCGAACGCCAGTTTACCTAAGCGCAACATGCACACTTTCCGGCGCGGTGCTTCGTTCAGTGATGTCACTCCGGCGGCACGGTGGCCCGTTCAGTGGTGTCACTCCGACGGAGTACACTGCCGTAGCGAAAGAGTTCGATCTATCGGGATGCTTGAGAGATTTTTAATGCCCAATGTACCATCGATATCCCTACGTTTCTTTTACCGAATTCTCGGAAGAATGCGACATCCGTGGCGGTATATCTAATAAACGCGCACGTAGTGGGGATATTGATGGGCCAATAAAGGGAAGAATCTGTTTGTTTCGAAAGAAGATTGATTCTCTCTGGAGCCGCGAAGCGCGTAGGTCAACGTCATAGCGAAGCGAACACACATTAACCGTGATTGTTGATCGTTAATTGTTGACTGTGATTGTAGATATCTTATTTGTTTGATAAATCTTTTCTTGTTAAACATCAAGAGCATTTCCTCCACTCCCAACAACAGTCACCTCGGATTGGTGACCTCGACGTGATCTGGAGCAAAAGATGTGACCTTGATAGTGATACTGAGACCCCAACTGCCGCGAATTAAAACATCTGTGCAATGGCGAGTACTAACGAGGCTAGGATCAGCAGATGCATAGCCACCGAAACGGTCAGCGTGCCCCCATTGCAGTCCCCGGACATCTCGGCATGATTTACCCTATTGGAGATGCAATTTGAGACCGCGGATATCACGGACGACAAGATAAAATTTGTGTATCGAGGACGTAAGGAGGAGTACATCAGCCACTGAATGGTATGAAAAATTAAAAGGCGAGATTATCCGAGAACTGGTCGACACAGACGGTGTGAGAGCACGAAAGCTTCTGGCATCTGAAGATATGGGCGACAGAAGGCCGTCTCAATTCTATCAACATCTAAATCGTCAGATCCTCCATATCGGACGATTTCCTCCTCACGATCTGTTGAGGTGACACCCTTAACCCATTTGCATCACCCAGTCGCAGTCATCAGCGGCGTTCAACTGACGATTGGTCCCTATCACCGCGCGCGGTTATTTCGCAAACATCGCATCTTACATTGTTTATAACAGTGGAAAAAAGAAAAAATTGTTTCTTAAAAAAAAAAATAACAAATACAATACAATAAACTAATATAGGCGAGATGCTGACAAACGGGTCAAACGTGATGTATCGTATTTGAAGAACACTTAGTGACCGAAATAAAAAGCAAAGGCAACGCGCGTAATAATCCGTCTTGGTGATAGTAGACAGTCGCAGCGCGCGGATATATCCGCGCTTGGATGCAAATGGGTTAATATGTAACATGTCCAAATTCACTGAACGATTCAGGTCTCATACGATTTAAATATTAAAATATCGTGTCCCTATATATTATATTGTACTTTATATCATATATTTATATAATATTTTATATTATTATACTATATTATTGTATCACACATTATACATATATATATATATATATATATAATATTTATATATATATTATTATATATAATATATATATAAATTATATATATAATATATATATAATTTATATATAATATAATATATATAATTATATATATATATTATTAACACACATTATACATATATATATATATATATATATATATATATATATATATATGTAAATTACATGGTACCTAGTATTTCGTATTATTTGGTTGAATTTTACATATATATGTATATATATAAAGGGCTCAACCGTTTAATACATAAAGACAGGTACCTGGTAATTCTTATATATTATATTATACACTGTTATATATATTATTATATTAGTATGTTATATTATTATACTATATATTATTATATAAATATTTTATATTGTTATATTATTTTATTATATTATACATTATACATACATACATATATATATATATATATATAAATCACCTGGTATTTGTTCCTTATCACGCAAAAATGAGAAAATAACATAGAATAAAATTTTCTCATTTTAGGCTTAGTTTTGCCTCAATAAACTGCAACCAGCCTGAGTACAAAGAAACGCAACAAAAGGCGTGCAACAGTTTGCAATAATAATTGTAGCAACATTGTGTCCTTACGAAGCGATGATCGTTGAGAATGTCGGCATGAAAAATATGTAAATTTGCAGTAGCAGTATCGAGTCTACGAGATTTCATTCCACTTGTTTGTTCAGGTGTTCTTCAATTCACGTTCCGAGCTCACGTTTTATTTGTCTCTTTAACGCAATTTGTATCTTTCCGCGTGTATTTGTACACATCCCGTGTTGATTTCTCTTCCCGTGCGAGAAACATTACAAGAACTCGAGACAAGAGCCAAAGTGGAAACTTTTGTGGCGTCGTAATTCCGTGTAACTTTCGTTAAAAGTAGTTCTATATCATTTCGAACGATACGTAGGTGTCTGCTTTCGATCTTATGGCAGATTTATCTGACAAATCGAATAATTTGATAAGCTGCTTTATGCACTGAGAATAAATCGGAAATAATCTGCGTTGTTATATGGAAAAGCAACGGTAGCTGTGACGAATTTAAGCTGGATATTTAATCACGAATAAATTATTATTGCAATATTTGATACAACAAATTGTTTTTTTCGCTTCCTTACGTTTTATCATCAATTCTATTTTATTAACAATTATTTACTTATTTGAGGTGACCTATCCACCTCATATTTATTCATAGGGGAAACTCTATTTATCTGAACTCGTCAGTGAACAAGTCGTTCACGTGTACATTTACAGTTGACGTAATAGAAGTTCGGTTGGATGAGTTTGATACGCATAAACGCGAATTTTTACAAAAACCAAACTGCGTTCGTTCGTCCACGATTTGTCCGGGGTCGTCCAATTAAAATTTTCGCTTGTCCACGTCGTTAAAAAATTCTATCGCCAAATTAAAATTAAAATTAAAAAAGAAAAAAAGGAGAAAAACTGATAACTGTTTGTCGAAAAACCAAAAAACGGAATTTTCGGTTGGATAAATGTGGACAAATTGTGGACAGACGAATGTCCTTTGGTTTTTGTGAAAACTCGCATTTAGGGCTGTCATGTTCTGCCAGCTTTGCAGCTTATTATCAATTATCCCCACTACCTACTATTTTTCATATAAAGGGTGAGCATAATAGATGTAGAATAGGAGGTTCACATGGATGAATTCAAGCAGCAAAAGTTCGGTTAAACGAGCATTGACTCAAGTTTCGTTCAGACGAATGGAGTTCCGCTGTATTTGACATTTAAGAGGAGTCCAAGTGATTCAAGTGGAAATAATTACGACGTTACTATCCATCCGTATCTAATTTACTAAATTGATTTTAAGGACCAGTAAACGTTGAAATTATTCGAAACTGATTGGATTCTGGCAACTTTCAATTCTCAAATTTCAAGCTCAGATAAGCAAGCTTACCAGATACGTCTTTATCTCTTGATCAGATAAATTTCTATTTAGACAAAGGCGATAAACAGCGCGTGATATTAATATACTTCGGAAGAAACCACGTAAATTTCGAATTATCTTTGTCTTCGCATTCGCCAAGCTTATTCCAACTTTAACCAACTATTTATCGTCAAACATCAAACACATTCGTCATCGTAGGAGATTGACAAACCGCGCGCAATTTCAATTCATTTTGCAACAGGCTAAATAAAAAATTAAATTCTTTATCTCCAATTTTGCACCCAACAAGCCAACAAATGTCTTTTCAAATAACATTTCATATGTCCTTCGAACGAATGCTTGGTGTCCAAGTGCATTAACCGCGAGAATAATGCGAGAATTCGATTATAGAAGTTTGATAGACTGCACGCAATTTTAATTCATTTTGCAACAGGTTAAATAAAAAATTAAATTATTTATCTCCAATTTTGCACCCAACAAGCCAGCAAATATCTTTTCAAGTAACATTTCACACGTTCATGAAACGAATGGTTGGTTTCCAAGTGCATTAACAGCGAGAACAATGCAAGTGCAGAAATACGAGTTCGATAGGAAGTGGATGCGACTGTATACAAGGTGAAATATTGAAATGCAAATTGCAGTTGTATGAGAAGGAGCACGTCGATGTCGAAAGTCAATAGGCGGTCCTCGATACTTGAACTTTCTGCCTGCATAAAGGCTTTCATTTTGAGGGAATGATCTGGGTGACTTTCGACCCACCCACCTCACTATCTGTCGGCTTACCGCGTCTCTCTACGCGGTCTTTGCCAACGTCACAAAATGCAACTGTCCAGATATTGATATATAGATGAGAGATATATAAATTAAAAGGAAGTAGTTTTTATTTAAAAACATATTAGTGAGAAGAAAATAATATTAATCGGGTAACATGAAATAATTGAATGTAATAATAATATACAGAGAAACTTGCATATGTTAAGCACACGTGGTAATAGTATAACAATATGACACTCAATTAACTCAATTGAACTTATATAATCGTAATAACTTATATAAAAATGAGCCATCATGCAACCAACACTTCTATTCCTTTGGATGAGCCTTTTGGATGAAGAAATTTCAAACGAAGGCAATTTTCTAATTATTACAAGATCAAAGTGGAAGAATGTTTGGCTGAACTTGTGAATCCTGACATTTATCTAATCAGACAAAGAGTCTTCAAAAATATGAAAATTCTGAAAACTTTGGAAGCAAACTAACACGAGCCCTACAGGATTTTATTTTTGGTAATATCAGCCCAACAATTAGGTTTCCCTGTATATTGTTATTAAATTCAATTAACAACGATACCTGACTAAGAAAATTATTCTCTTCATCTAGATACATTTTTTTAATGAAATTCATCTTCGTTCAATTTTATAAACTTGTATATTCTACTTTTTACTCTTTGGTCTTCAACCGTCATCATCACCAACAATATACATTGAACCCCTCCGTGAGATTTCTGCAAATTTCACCTCAACCAACCAGACAATTATTTCCAACAAAAGAAACTATCAAACTTTTTGAAATTACAGTAGAATTCCTATCATCTGACATATTTGGGTCCCAGGCAGTGGCCATCATCAAATATCTCAATAAGATTAGATTACACCGTCGAGGTGATAAAAACGAAGAAGATAATTTAGAAATTCAACGTGGATAATATGACAATGGGATTTATTAATAAAAAACAACGTAGGAATTCCTTCAGTTGCTTCGTCAACTGTTCGCTATCAACGTCATAGTTGAATGGATTTCTTCATTCGCGCGAAATATAATTCGCGACGATTGCCGAAGAGAATAGTCGGTGCAAACGCGCCGGTTAATCCGGCCATTGCGGATAATCGCAGCGCTGTTGTATGTTGTATCCTCATGGGAGACGAGCAAGTGTTCAGCTTTCTAATTGATTTTGCGTTTGCGTTGGGCAATCGGCAAGTGGGTGAAATTTCACTGAATTCCGGCCAGAGACGACAGACAAGCAACGACGAAGTAAGCTTTTTATTTAAAAAGACTGCACACAGTACACAGCGTTCATCGATGTCAAGACAAAACCGCGCGCATTTACATTGCCTGCGTCCTATTTCTGGTTGCGATACGACGTAACCAGCGTGTCCTCGCGGCTCGTCTTTTGTGGTTACGGAATGCCAGTATTATCGAACTTTGGCTTCGCGCTTTTATTTCTCCTGCCACCGACAGGCTTTACGGATGCCGCTGTTCGCTTTTGTTCAGCCGCTTTTTCGTTGCGCCAGCGAACAAAGGTCGCCTCGTACAACGTAATAAGTCGACATGAAAAGTGATCCGCGCTAACAAAGAAATATCGCAATGCGATGCGAAATTGAGAGCTTTCGCATTTACTCTCTTTTCTTTCTATCCTTGGAATTTCGTTACTTTCACGAGCAACGATTCTTTTCAATTACAAGTGGGAGCTTGGTAACTGGCGCCTCAGGGAAGAGCGAAGATCTTCCAGTTGCGGACCAATACGACTGGCCAATGATCGTCATACAGCAACGCTGTAGATACGCTTGGAGTTTCAGAGGTCTGACATATTCTAAATTTCAGCTACAATCAGGTAAAATCTGCACGCGTGACAAGTGATTCGAGTTGAGACAAGTTCCATTTCGCAGCGAAGCGGAAGAGAACGAAGAAAATTGTAACAAAGGAAAAAACAGACAGCGTTGTGCAATCAATTTGTCATCTTACGACACACGTTGTAGAGGCAGCGGTGATACAAGTTCGACAGTTACAGAGGCAGCGGCGATGCAAGTTCGACAGTTACAGAGGTACACTTTGATTCGTAGACGTATGGCTACTTTAAATTTGAGCTGTAGAAGTAAAATATCGCAGGGCAACTCAGTTTTATTTGAACCTGCTGACAATTTTTTTCATCGGAACGGGAAGCAATGAACAAAATCATAGTCTTATAAAGGTTTCCGAAATGGGAAGATCCGAGTTATCGAGATTCGATTGCACGTGTAAGTATAATATCCGAACAGCTAGAAATTGAACGTCTCTTTGAATTTGTGAGCAAAGCCAAAACGAGACGACACTGAGATACTTTAGTTTTTCTTTAGCCAGAAATAACGTTTCTTTTCAGTTGGAACTTCAATTAGAACGCAGCAAGAGCTTTGCTGGGAGAATTTGATATCGTAAATCCTCGTTTAATGACGGAAGTTTGACCCATTGAAAAATGGTCAGTTTATACAACCACAGATGTACCAACGATATTTCTGTAAGATGAAATGCTGGGTCGTTCTTGAACGTGTAGAGTGAAATTTTGAAATTTCTACAATTTCTAAATAAATTTTTTAATGAAAATGTTTGTAAAGAGTAAAGTGAAGGCTATGGGCCATCGAACGATATTTCTTGGCGAATTATTATTCTTAATAGCTGACAGAAAAATACGACTTTGATGGAGTTGATAGACTTTCGATAGACTTTAATGGAGAGAAGGAAATTTTTATTTTCTTGTATCTTTACCCTCACTGTATATCATACTATAAAAATGTATATAGACAATTTTGTCAACTTCTGTTTTAATATTACGAAAAATTAGGATTACGAAATTAGAATTTATAATCATTATAAAATTTTAATTTATATTCGCAAAAAATTAAGTTTACAATAATGGCACTCAATGAGCGTATACTTGTGTCCGTAAGTACCCGGACACTTACACGGAGATTTATGCAAATTATTAGACATTTGTCTCGTGTTTGTAAACGGGAGACTTTGCGCTAACCTGGAAAATCGTCATACGTTTTAACAACTGACGTCTCAAGTTTTCTTTATACAAGTTCGACAGTTGCAGAGGCGAACTTCTTATAGCGTGCGAATATCTACCTGAAATTTGAACTACAGAGGTAAAATATCACAGGGCAACTAAGTTTTATCTAAACCTGCTGACAATTTTTCTCATCGCAACTTTTCCTTTTTTTTTTTAAATATCCTTCGCAAAGAACTTGAAACGCGAGTGAAGTAATTTTCAAAATGAATTATTTATCTCGTTTCATTGATTTTTCACTATGGCAATAATCCACACCGAGTAAAATTCACCATATACGTTAAAATACAAAACTGAGAGGCGACTTGATCAACAGCATTTCAAATCTAAACGCTTCTCCCCGAAATTACAGCTACGTTATTCGCGTTATAATAACGCAAAGGAGGTTGTTGGATTATTATATTGGGTTGGCAACTAAGTGATTGCGGATTTTGTCGTTAGATGGCATTGACAAAATGCGCAATCTCATAGTTGCCAACCCAATATAATAATCCAACAACCTCCTTTCGACGA
Organism: Bombus soroeensis; assembly: GCA_014737365.1. Lineage (NCBI taxonomy): Eukaryota > Metazoa > Arthropoda > Insecta > Hymenoptera > Apidae > Bombus > Bombus soroeensis. The sequence continues at coordinate 15,345 of JACXIL010005320.1, forward strand.
AGATCATGTGACATCAACCACATCTGAATCCGCATCAGAGACAAGGCCACACACACCGGGAGAGATAGCAACAGGATGTTTACGGTTCCTCACTGCGTACCCTCAATAGTCTCAAGGACCTATCATAAATCTTGGCATTTTCACACCTAAAGTCCTTGAGACCAAAAACAGTCGTCTTCTATTTCCAACGTTATTTACATTTTTGTCTATTACGGGAAGATAAAGAAAAATTGGTTTTCTCACGTTGGGTTAGCGACTCGAGACTGTCGAGGTCACCAACCTTCTTATTAACCAATCAGAAACAATGTTTATTACCCTCACTTTCCTAACAAAAGTATCCTTAACGAATCAGCTCATCTCGTGTCCTTAGACACACCCATCACTAGCTTTCCTCCGCCACAGCATCATCACTGAACTTCACTCATTCTCAATCCTTGGAACAGTCAACATCTTTACCGAGTTTCTGCCCTCAGATCAGTCGCGTGCTTAATTTGTCGATGCAATTACCTTTCATATAGAGTTATCGAAGTAAACTGTGATTTATACCTGTGAAAGTTAATAGTTGTGTTACGGTTTAACCTTCTTGTCTTTTAAAACCTACGTCTCCAGTTTACGTGACAATCGCGTGTTTCGTAACGGAACAGCGTGCCGCTTTTTCTGCGACCAATCGATTTCCTTTGTTCGTTACGACCGCCCTGCTCTCGTCTCGCGTGTCGTCTAAAAGTCTAAACTAAACGGAATCTTCCGGCTTATCGATCGCGTATTGCCTTTCTACGAGTTACCAGCCCATTCGTAATTCCATATTACGTGATATTCTATCCAGGACCAACACTCTGTCCCTCTGTCTTTCTTTCTTTAACGTAGCTGCGAAGCCGAGACACAGGTGTTGAAGCTTGTGAACTTGTACGAAGCGTAACGAGCGCCGCTTAACACTTTACCGACCGATAAATAGATTTTTGTCTCCGACGCTTACCGATCGATAGCCTATTAATCGGCATTTTTTGTTGCCGATAATCTTTTTCTGAACAGTAATTTGTTATTTAGTACTAAGGTACTTTGCTCAGTTGCGTTGTTTTGTAAGCTCCCACAGTTTTGTATCAATTTAAAAAACGTACCCTTCGCGATGAACAAAAAGAATGATATTGGAAAGTTTAAACCGAAACAGAGCTAGCGCCAGGGACAATCTGCGCCTGAAATGCCGATCGGACGTGCGTATGCTGTTAAATCGCTAGCGGTCGGTAAAGTGTTAATTACGAAGGAACCCGGCGCGCGCTGTCTCACTTTCTTGCAAGAGTATTAAATATAACCGGCGAAGCAGAAGCGGAGATTTTTCAGTTTTCAAGAACCGCACCAATGATGATCTGGTTTAACGCCGCGTAATGATTAGACCGCGCGTATTTCAGCGTTTACGGCCGGCTCTTAAAGACGCGAAAGTACAGATAACGCGGAGAAATATGCAGGCAGGCGCGTAAAATACGTGGAAGAAAGGTACAGTACGTTACTACTCGTGACACTATACGTTGTAAGTACGTAAGCGTGGTAGCGGTGATCGTCGATTATTTTTAAACGATGTTTCGTACGTGTACGGCTATATAGACATGCGATGATCGGAAAATTCGCTGATGCGTATGTTGGATCATTATGAGAATCGAGCGGGTGTAGAGTATGCGACAATAAAAATTACTCGACCAGTTGAAAGTGAATTTCTTTATACGTAGATTGTAATCTGAATGGGAGGAACAAGTTGCAAGCGTTTCTTTGGTTCGAGTGGACGACGATATTCTTTTCTTTTCTTTTGTCACTAACTTCTTTTAGCTTTTGAGAGGTCAGTCTGAGACGCAGACGTGCCTTGCTCGAATGTAAATTAATTACAGAGATTATGGCAACATCATGAATCATTACTTCTTCTAATTTATTGTCTATAACCAACAGTGTACTTAAAAAAGTTGCATAGCGTTATGTACGTTCTTCGTTATTTATATTTTTATTTATAATGTTTGTATAAAATACATATATTATATTATATACTTGTGCGAATATTTTACACACGTTTTATTTAATTATTTTATTAACAACAAATATACTAAACTACTAATAATATATTTATATTATATATATAATAAATGATATTAATAAACAATAACAAATATTTTATTATAGAAATAAATAATTGTTATTTAAACAAATATCTATGTACATATTTCATTTCAATTACTTTAACTGTGTTTTTCTATAAATACATTTTTTACTCTATTCATGGTAAAATAATGGATAATTTAAATTTAGATTGATAGCATAGATTGATTACCACGAATGAAACTGAAGCAAATTCTAATTTATTTGATGGACATTTTTGACGAAGAACAACAAAGGCAGAGAAGGCAATTAAATGTAGAGATATTTGGAAAATGTGAAAATTCTGTAAACTTTGCAACTAAACTAATACGAGACCGCCAGCTATTTATTTTTAGTAATATGAGTTCAACAATCACGTGATATCCCATTAGATGATTACCTTGTGTGCTCAACATATACAGGTTTCCCTTGAACACATTATTATTACATTAAATTACTTAATGATACCTGACTAAGAAAATTATTTCCTTCTCTTCTGTACATTTTTAAATGAAAACCATTTTCTTGAAATATTTTTTAAATTTACATATTTTACTTTTTTATTTCTCAAATTTTAACTGTCATCTGACGATATATGCCCCCATTGTGACCATTGTCAATACACTGAACCCCATTGTGGTATAAAAAGATTTTCTTCCAATTTTGTCTCAGCTAGCTAGGCAACTATTTGCAATAGAAATTATGGAATTACGAATTAGGAAAAAATGATGAATTTTTTCACAAATTATATCGTATCGTAGGTCCGGTGATCTTTTTCCTCCACGTAATACGTTGCAATTTTGTACTGATGCATCCACGTAGTATATATAGCTAAATCAATTTACTGGACAAATTGAATATTTTTTTAGGAGTACGATAAAAAGAGAAGAAAAGAGGAAAAAGAAAAGGAAATACTGTCTTGTCTAGGGAAATTAGCATGTGTTGCAAATATCAGCATTTTAGCTGTTGGAGAAGCGAGTGAAGTTCCGCTGACAAAATTCCAGTCAGACGGACAGAAAGAAAAACTAAATGAACTAAATAAAAAGCATTAATAAAAAGCATTAATAAAAAACAGATAGCTCGTTATCGTGGTTAGCAATTTTACTCCGCGTGTAGATACAGACTGACTGACTCACTGCAGTGGTCTTCGTTCAAATATTCTCGTAAGCTTTAAACGAAGATGCACGTGACAGTGTAGCATCGACCATAAAACACTGTTGCTAATTTCTATGCCAACGATCTGAGCTAACAAGTGTACTGTTGCAATAAAATCTGACACCGGGTATGTCGCTACCGTCACTTTATTATTACCTTCGATTTATCTGAATTTATGATTTTGTGGAATGTTTATATTTTGTTCTTCTTTTAGCCACTTCGACTTCTCGCGTTCTCGTGTCAAGTGCAACTTTCAGATCGAAGCGATCGGTGTTGCGAATAGCCAGGCTCGTTACGCGGAAACATGTTACGGAAACAATAAATTTAGAATTAACAGCGGAGCCAGATCGTAAATAAGTTTTCCACGCTAAAATTAAACGACGTATCGAAGTCGGAACAGCAACACAACGGAACGATCGCCTGTTGAATGTTAAATAGTTATTACGCGCGTATGTGTATAACGTTTGGTCATTTACAGCATGCACATTCAATATTTGAATATCGTGTAAACCTAACTTCGCCGTTTTCTAATTTCTGTTAAACACGAGATATTGATTTGCATGGACATGAATATTGCTATGCATTTAAGCGATAGAAATACCAAGCTTCTTCAATTAAGTTATTACTTGTAATAATTAAAAAAAATCATTTTCATTGTAAGGGTTAGTACTAAACGAAATAACGTCCAATTTTGATGGTTACAAAATATACACGTGTACCTTATATACATAATCGTAATTATAATATATATATATATTATACATAATACCGAGTATACTATATATTATATATAATACTAGGTGTAATCATATAGTGTATTTATACATAACTATCAGAGCCAAAATTATTATATGAATAATAATTTTACCTATGTTAACTATGTATGCATATACCATACGTCTTTTCTATTTGTAAAGACTGATATTAAACGAATTAAAGACTAATTTTGGGCATCAAATAACCAAATCTACCTTATATACATAACCGTAATTATAATATATATATTATATATAATAGCGAATATACTATATATTATATATAATACTAGGTGTAATCATATAGTGTATTTATACAT
>JACXIL010005321.1:0-20005 GCA_014737365.1 Bombus soroeensis
GTTTAAGTCTCGTCCTATATTTTGCTCGCAGACTTTGGTAACAAAGCGTGCCTTTGTTCCTTCTTCCATCTAATTTCGTAAAATATTAGCTCTAATAAAATTAACTATAGATAAATCATTTAAGTCTCAGTCGTAGGACCGCGTCTCAGAAACTGCGAATCTGTTATCTGTCAGGGACATTGACAGGTCGAACAGATAATTTTTTTTGTAAACTTCTAAATTGTTTTCCACTTTTTCTAAAAAGATTATTTGAGCTGCAGTGTTTTTGAAATACAAATGCAATGTCGTAAAATATATCCAATTTTTTTTTTCACCGAGATTACGAGAACGCTATTTACATAATTCAATATGTAATAAAATGTGAAGCTTCGAATACTTGTTGCGGTCGCGTACTCGCCTTCGTTACCAGGGATTCTGGACAGAGCAAATGTTTAATCGACCATTGGCGGAGAGACGCGATCGCGAGAAAGCACGTCAAAGTATAAACAGTACTACCACTATTCCTGAGTAATTCTTTACGTATTTGTTAATAAGACATATAGAAAATCATAATAATCTTTTCACAATCTTTATTAGAAATAAAAAGTGAAGAATAAAATATTTCTCACCTACTATGTACCTAAAATCAATATTCAAACACTGAAAATATACTTTTTGCTTACGACAATTGCTCCAATCTTGAAACAAATACCGTCTCCCAATTCAAATAACATTCAGCCTCGTTTCAGCCACCTTATAAAATTATTGAAATTAACTGGCACTGAAGTTATTCTTCTTTCTTTGATATATAACATATATAAGATTTCTTTCACAATCGATCTATTTCTTTCCTTATGAACTCCAAGACACTAACGTGGTATGAGAGTTAATAAACGTAACGTGGCTGAAATAAGTAGTTTCGTTATTTGCTTTTACTGTTCGAAAAAGAAAAAAAAGAAAACGAAATATGTTAAAATGAGAATGATACAATTTATGGTAATAGTCGCGTAATCCTAAAACATTTCTTTTTCTCGATACTTATATTATAGATTATTAAAAATAGATTATTAAGGAAAGGAAAAAAAATTGGAAAAATAAAAAAGCCAATACCATGTAACCCCAAATTCTTTTACCCTGACGTCACCTTAGGCGACCACTTCTAGATATTCTCCGGACATTTGATACCTCTGCTCTAAGTGTATCCGGACGGTTGACACTTCCAAATGCCCTCCTGTTAGTTAACACCACGCCACCCTGATGGGGGAATAATGACGGCCGAGTCAGTCTGAACTATAAGCCGATACTTGAACACTGTATTATTGGTACTCAAGGGCCTTCGACTCTTGAGAAATAAAGTTTTTATATATATATTACCACGAGAGTTATTTTTTACGTGACACTAGCACATCGCCATAGAGTTCAGTACTGTTTAATCTGTTGAGATAAATGTCATGTTGGTATGATCACTAGTTCCTACATCCAGAGTTGGTACGACTGCTCGCGATTCTCGTCTGTTTTCCCCGTCCGCCACGTTTTTTTTATCACAGTATCCGGTGTGTTGTAAATGGCTGTACAAGGTGGTGAAATACAGAGCATGCAAAACTAATCTATATGAATCAATTAAATATCAAACCCCAAACCTATGTAATAACATAATCGTCTTTCGTACTCGAGTCAAGGTAGAGTGTAACGTTATTATTTTTGAATTTACCAAGCATTACTTGGTAACGAGTACTAAGTGGAGAATTAAATTTGATTAGAAACTTGATCTGCAAAGTTTCTGTAAAAAGAGATTTAACGAAGGTAAATATTTTATACATACAATTTTATAAAATGAAACGATTCGTATACATATTAGTTTTGTATAAATAACTTTAACATAAAAATTTGTTCTAGGATGCATGGGGTAGTACAGTAACCGAAAAGGAAATTATTGTACATGCAAAAGTAAGTCGTAATAACACATGCAGTTTTCTTCTTTTATGTTTTTTGTATGTTCATTATATTTTTGATTTTCATACACATACCCGTCTTTCATTTAAAGAGGAATTTACTTTCTCAAGGACTTTTCATACAAATTTGAATGTCTGCTATTTTTGATGTCTTATTTCAACCTTTGTCCTTGTTTATTTGGGCTACTGTATCGCTTATTTCTTTTTAATGTTTGCATTGTTCACAGGCTGTACTAATTTTGTGTGAATAATTTAGAAATATATGAGGTCTTACAAATCAAATAATTTGATTTAAGAAATTCTTAATTTTCATAAAATAGTTCTGAACTGCTATGACTGCGTGGAAACAAGGAAGTTCGGAAATGAAATATAGAGTAAGTAAACCTCTTCACAAATGTACGTTGAGAGAATATGTTACATGTTTGATTTCTCATTTTGTATGATCTTGTAAACTAATCATGTTTCTTCTAATATAAGTTGTTTTTTGTTCTTTTATTTCACTTATCTGATTGACCACAATTTTTGAAGAATACATTTTTATAAATTTCTTCTTTGTTAAAGTTATTTTTTCTTCTAAAATGATCTTAGCTTAATACTGCTTTTGCTTTTTAATAAAATTTGTCAGTCCGCATAACTATTTTCTTTGTCAAAAAAGGAAATGACTATCTTATTGTTGTTTTTTTAACGAATTTTGTTGTAAATTCTGAATGCTATGTCCAATTTATTTTTCTTACACATATTATAAATTTTGTTTTCATCTGTTTTGTATTTTATGCTGTTTTCTGCATTCATTGATCATTCTGGTCTCCTAGCTACTCTAACATTGATTATTCTTTTAGTTATTAATAGCAGTTTCATATCTAAGTAAGTAATTATTTTATTATTGTTCAGTTTAAATTTATTATTATTTCTGTATCATTGGCTTCATAACTCTATTTGGGTTTATTATGTATGTATAACTTTTTGCAATGTTTTCCTGTCTTATTATGTGTTCTCCCATGTTTATCACTTTTAACATATAGTTTATGCCTCATTTTATTATTTTGTGTTCCAAGACCTTTCTTCTTGCTTTTAATCACATAATCTGGCATTGCATGGTATTTCAGTATCTATAATATTCTTTTTAGGGAATGTGTTTGTGTTTTATCTATTCTTGTTGAGCAGTGGAAAACCCATATTCCTATGCCATATAGCTATATACTGTGTATAGTTGACTTTGTCCTTATGTCACATTAACATGAAAGCATTAATTTCTATCCACACCATCAATGTTTTCGCTATAATATTAGTTGGGTTATATATATTTTTCTTTTCTTATAAAATACTAAAAATTGCCTTTACCAAATCAATTCATGTGTTGATCATTACTTGTGAAACAATGGATCGCTAAACTCAAAACTGCTATTTTTCATTCTCATATTCATCTTCATATTCATGAAATAATTTTAGAAGATACAGACAATGATCAGAAAAGAGCGATGCCCTGAAGCAAAATTTAACCTAATTATGTTCAAGATCTTTCTGGGTTCTTCTACTTTATCTCTTATTTGCAACCTTTTTATTCTTTTAATTTTGTCTGATTCTTCTAGTACTTCACTTCTTTTTGTTAGTTTGCTTCTTTCTTCTGCCTATTTTGCTTTCTTCATCTGCTCATTTTCTTTTCTTTTCTAATATCTTTTTGTATATTCTGGTATCTCTCTATTATAATATAAAATCTCTCTTAATTAATCATAAATTTTTCTTACCTTCTTTAATTCGTCTTTCGTATTCCCCATTCCCTTCAACATTATATGTACCTTCTGTAGGAGTTAATGTTTGATTTAAGGTCATCCCCTCATTTCCTTTATTGTATAACTGTATTTTCTATGCTCGTACTTGTTGTTGTTTATTTTTTGTCTTCTACTGCTATTTTACGCTTTGTGATTTATTTTAATGACCTTCCTCTTGTGTTTCTTTCTTATTATTATGGTTAACGTTGCCCTCTTGAGTTTCTCTTATTTTGCTATACTTTCCTAACATCTGTCTTATTGTTTCTTGATTTTTTACTAAATTCATTGTCAGAATTTGTATTTTCTTGTTTTCCTTTTATTACATTCTATATTGTTTCCTTAATGCCAGTGGCATGAATTTTGCAACTTGGCCAATTGTGGAAATTCACAACTAAACATGAAAAGCAATTAAATAACTTCCGAAATCAATGTATCTGAAATTTTCTTTCAAATCTTACTTTTCATACCAACTTCAAGTGAAATTGTGAAATAAATTTTAATTTTAATATCCTTATTTTGCATTATACATCATATATATATAATTGTTTGTATTATAATAATATAAGGAAATGACATTTTGATAAATAAACTAAAGAAAACGATTATTATTTTTGATATTTATTTATGTATATATATTATTTTGTCATGAAATTCAATGCACACCTCAATGTAAACAAAAAAAAAAAGAAGGAAGTAGAATTTGTCACAAAAGCTGAAAATGTTCACATTTATACTCCAGGCATGAGACCCACGATATTTTCTCTTCACTTTTTAATTATATCTCTAATTATTTCGATTTTTCTAAATGCCCTTTCACGCATTTTTGCACATGCTATCTTTCGCTTGTTACTATTTCTGATACAATGTTAAATTATCTGTTAAAATATTAAATTTTAATATTTAAAGAATTGCCTGCTAAAATTTAAAAAATTGAAAAAAAGTCAGCTAAAATTCAGTTTTTAGGAAATTTCAAGAGTTCTCGTTGCCAGAAATTTAAGGTGAATGAATTTTGTGATATTCAAGCAAACTGACTCCTGAGTAAGATAAAACTTCATAAATTCTCATGGTGCTTTGGTAAGTTTGTTTCTTTTTTCGCTTTTAATTATAGAATTCGTTATACCATTTAATGACGTTGATAAATTCCATTTATGCGTTATCTTTCCTATTAGTTATTTAAAATTACAAATGAAAAGAATACGTTTCATTTTTGTTTTGTTTTATACATACTTATATCAATGGGATCATAAGATACTAATATTCTGTCTTGAGTGAACCCAAAAAGAGAATAATTTATTTCACGACGTTTATGAGTGAAATTCTGGAGGTACGTTTCTTTTATCTTCTCTTATGGTTCTTACAGCTGAGACCTTTGGAGTTTAATTCGTAAACAAGTTCACTTAATGTGGGATTTATAAACACTTGCATAGAACTGGCCAACTCGGATAAAAAGACTATATTTTTTAGAAATACCATTTCGCGTCAGTTGAATAATTGTTTTTTAGCAATTTTGTGAGTAATCTTCTCCTATCGTTGATTCGCTTTAACATTTTTATTTGTGTATTTTTCCAAAAATTTACTAGTACCACAAAATTTTTGGTTTCCGATTTGGCCCATATGCAGCTACTATTACCTTGCATAAATCCGTATAAGCGTTATTTTTCCTTGAAGTACTATTATATTATATATCATGGCATAAATCCTCTGATTTTGCTTCAGCGTTTCTGTTGTACGCAACAGTATTGGTGTGCTGTTTTAACTGAGATTTTAGTTCGCATGGATCTTAAATTACAAGATTAATAAAAAAGGAAAGATGTTACGTATTTAGGACCGATGATTTGAAATCACATTCATAACGTAACAAAATTAAGGTTTACGTTCATCTTTCTATCATATATATCTTCATCTATCTAATTATTATTATAATCCAATCATCAAATATATATATAAGGAAATTTCTTTTCATGAAGAGATTTCAAAAGGTAGTTAATTGATGATATTTTTGAAGTGCTTTACTTTTGTTACCACAAGATGGCGCATTCTGGTTTTGAAACCTTTTTATGGCTTAGTCTAATGCACCTTCAGTTAGAAGGGAAAAAGCATGACTGATGGCATCCTTGAGTTGGTTGACAGTCATGAGACATGTCTTATACTCCAAATCTTTGACATATTTTCAAAGAAGCCGCCAGATTTTGCGGCACTGGACAGTCAGATTTCTCCGTGCTTGCTCCACGATTTCACGTGTCTTGGCTCATTTTCGCGCAATCAAATATTTCTTTAGTACTGCTTATATTAAGTAACTTGGTACTTCAATGATTTCTTAGATCGCGCTTTCTTCTTTTCCCAGTTTCTTCTTTTTTTACAGCATCTATAGCGTTATTTCTGTTAGTTCGAACGTGGCTATAATGAGATCTAAACTCGATAGCTGGCGAGACTCTTAAGCAGGCCTGGAGATAAGAGATCGGTACGAATGAGCCACTTTCTGCCAAGATTTCCACGATGGTCTCACATTCGTTGCACCGAAAATTCCAGTCTCTATGATTGCCGTTGAGCTCTTTCATAATTATGATTTCTCTTTCATTCCTCACATTACCCAACAGTTTGCGCCAGTGTTGTTTTTCTTGGGATCATAAGATACTAATATTCTGTCTTGAATAAACCCAAAAAGAGAATAGTTTACTTCAAGACGTTTATGAGATTGAAATTCTGGTGGTACGTCTCTCTTATCTTCTCTGATGGTTCTCACAACTGAGACCTTTAGATTTTAACTCGTAAGCAAGTTCTCTTAATGTGTCATTTATAAATACTTACATAGGAATGTCCGGTCAATAAGGTTGTTTTCTTCCTGAAAGTACAAACTGGCGCGGTCCAATTACCATTAAATTCTTATGTAAGTTCTAACGAACAATCGTGCAAATTTTTACGAAAATCAGCATGTATCTGTTACTTGGATTTCCTTGTGCAATGTTTCTAGACGAGGCATCTGAAATTCGCACACACTTTGCCGGTGTCACGTAAAATAAAAAAAAAAACAATACACTTCCGAGCTCTAGGCCTGACTGTTCAAGACTGACTGGGGATGTTCTTTAGGGGGTGTATTTGAATTCTTTTATTCGTTGGAGTGGGAATAGGCCTTGATCATATGTCTCTGGGAACGGATAGAGTGATCGGATGTTATCCCGATGATCACTCATGCTAACGCGCTTGGAATTTCGCTATCTTATCGCTTTGTTTAGTTGGATTTCGTCTGTGGCATTCCGTATGTGACATAGCCCTCGTTGTATGATATAATTTGCGTGGTGTTCATTAACCTCTGCTTCGTCCTCGTTGGCCAAATCCTCGTCCTCCGCCGCGAGCCCTATTCTGTTGTGGCTGATACGCACCTCCTTGACATTGCGCTCTGCTATTGTTTTCGCCTCTGTACGTGTTTGTGCAATTTTTTGCCACGTGTCCGTACTTTTCACAGCCATGGCACTTTATGTCCCTTTTTTCCACCTTGAATACATTTGACCTTTTCCTATTATTTTCACTCTGGTTACGCGTTTCCAACATTGTAACTTTATTTTTTTAAAATTCACAGGTTCGATCACTTTCTTTCAATGAGTCACCAATACAGCTCATGGTGTCTGGTAGGGTTTTTACCATGTAGTCCAGTTTTTCACGTTCACTTACTCTTGCACCAGCATTTTTTGATTCATTTATCGTTTTTTCAAATTCCGTGGAAAATGAATTTGAACCTTCAAAGTATTTCAGCTTCATCCTGCCGAGTCTATTTCTTATGCAAATTTGCAACGCTGTTGATTCCTTCAGATACATCTCATCAAATTTCTTCATTATTTTTAAAGCTGTATTTAGGCCAATAGTAAATCCCAATTGTTTATTTGTTACACTACAGTAGATGTAGTTCATCGCATTTAGGTTATTTTCATCCCACATATCTTGCGCATCCGTGACCATTTTCTCTCGTGTAGCCGGTTCAATTCATTTTTTACACTTTAAATACTTTCCTTCCGTATCTTGTAATCACTTCCATTAAATATTTGAAGTCTGATTTCATCGTCCCTTGGCATCTTGATTCGTTTTTTATTTTTATCCTTTTTTTCTTCTTTTTCAAAACTTACTTCCAATTTCTTAGAAGCGACCTTTATGTATTCACACTTCCGGTTACACGTGTTTCCATAAACTTAAATCCCGGCAATCACGATTTTTGCTACCATATTGTGAATTGTGGATCTTTATTGCCGAAATAATGATATAGGAACACTAAATTTATAATTGGAATTTTGTATTCAAGTAGTAATATATATAATAGATAAACAATTTCAAGAATACTCATCAATACACACTTGCACGCGTCTCAGCACTTCCTTTGTCTCACCTTCTTCCATACCAGACTGTTAACTAACTGAACAGTTTACATTTCTTTGTTTTCGAAACGCCGCGCACTTTCTCACGTACATATTTACATACATGCATCACCAACACTCAGCTAATCTATTCTAGCACATAAAATTATATATATCCAAAAAAAAAAAAAAAAAAAAAAAGGAAAAAAGATACGAAGGACATCGCACGGACCATCTCACGCGACGTAACACTTACTTTAATGAAAATTATGAAAAGTAGCTCACGATAGCCGTTGGGGCCCCGGGTATCGTATTGTTAATCCTCCTGTTGGTCCCCACCGAAGTTGTTTCTTTCGCTTCATTGAGGATTTTCTAAGCGTCCGCCCTCTCTCCTTTTTTCCTTGGTCTGCCGCTGCATTGTCTTCTTCCGCCACTCACTCTTTCGCACACTGCCCCGGGCAGAATCGGTGCAGAGTGACAGGGAGGCCCACAAGAAAGTGAGGTGGGTGGTCTTGACCGATATGAGCCCACCAACTTTTCCGCATTGGATCGGCGAATCGACAAGTGCCTGAAGGCATCGATCAGCAGCCACCCGACTATAGGAGAATATCAGATTCATCGGGGTTTCATCCATCCTGTGCTCCCCCTCCACCCTTGACAATTCCTGGCATTTTGCTGATTCAAGATATTACTACTTGAAAAACTGTTTTCGTTTCTCTTAAATGATCTGTTTTCAAAATAAACGATTCATATATACACATAAAAGAAAATTAATAATACATAAAAACTATATCATACCTATTACAAAATTGTTGCACATTATTAGCAACTGTCATACAATGCAAAATTATACTATATCTACAATATTTGCAATAATATAATATACTTCAGATTCCTCAATTATTTCTTTCATTAGCAGTCTTTGAATTTTGCTGCTCATTCTTAGCTTCTGACATTGTTGAATCTCTTCAGCGACGGTAGCTATGGTTTCATCCAATTCATATCTTGCCGAGACCACTTCAGTCATCAGATGGACGTTTCGTCGAGTTCGAAAAATACAGATGACACATACAAATTTTAAAGTTATGCAACTCCACTTTGAACACGTTCAAATTGATGTCCATTCTTGTCAACCGTCGCACAAGAAAGGTTTTGAATCGCGCCCTTGAAAAAGCTGTTTCCTGCTCCTACTAAAGAGAAACAAGCTTTTCATCCGTATATATTACAAAAAATCATTACATTCTCCAAAAGGTGCTATTATTGTATATGTACTTATAACTCTGGCTGAAAAGTCTTAAGACCACTATTATATTCACTCTAAAATTGAGAAAGAGAAAAGAGACTGGCAAAACAGTTCATTCGTAATTTAATACTATATACTTAATTTAATAAACAACGTATACATTGCTAATATATTAACAATTTACAGAAAAAATGCAGGCAATTTAAAATTCAAAGTCTAGTTTTATATCAAATCGCAAGCAATCGAATCGAAATCAATCTCTACCCTTAGATCGTGCTTCCAAAGGTAAAGATTAAGTTTTGCCAAGATTTGTCTTCTTCCGCGGAACTTTATCGTTTCGTCAACTTTGATTCGAACGAGGCGGTGTGAAATTTCAAAAGTCGAAGAACCCAACCTTACTTAAAGTAGCGTCGTGGAGGAAGAAGTCTTCTCACCTGCTTCGATCTGGTTTGCTTCTATAACCTATTAAGTATGAACGCTGTGTTAACGTTTTCTTTGCAATTTTTTTCGATCAACACGTCTTATCGAATTCTTTTTTTTTTCTTTAATATCGCAAAATATGAAAAAGCATTCGGCTATTTAATATTTTTTTACATCAACGTTTCTTCTCTTACTACAATGCGTACTACGATTGTATGAAATTTTAGAAAATTCGAGTTACGACGTTATAATAAACATTATTTTCTGTTAAATCATGAAAATTTGCATTGCACATTAGACAACTATAAATTATCTACGATAATCTCGTAATTATAAAATTTCTGATTCATCGTTCAAAAATTGTCAATTCTTGTCTATCTTTATATGTTGCTAGGATGAAATCGTATTGAGAAATGTGTTTGAAATTGTATTGAGAAACGATCTATCCTTTTCTTCCCTAAAGATAGATTATATTGTAGTATCGTGGAATACATTACATTACTAAATTAACAAATAGCTCTAGTTGAACAATCATAGTTTCCTGTTTCATCATTGTAAATAAATCTATCAAATAAATTAGTTGCCATAATATTCTCCACACTTACGCGTAGAATTGGTAATTTCTATTCGAACAGAATCGAATCAATGATAAATCGAAGTATTACGATTCGATTGAAAATATTCAGTAGCCTTTGCATCGAGATTTATAATTTCGACCAGTCGCTGAGAGACGCAATCTCGAAGAAGCGCATCAAGTCGTATATTCCCGTTACGATTCGAATAATCGACGCCACGAATAGATCGATCCCCTATTTCGATTAGGGTAATAGAGGTGGTTGAGTGAGTATAACACTGCGGTTAACAGGTTATGATATATATTTCCAACAACTCAATAACTTTAATATTCAACACAATAGTGAATATGTTGACAACCAAACTACAAGTGAGTACGGACTGCGAGATATAAATAAGACTGAGACTGAGACTCCTTTTCGAGTTGGCGACTAAGTTTCGACTGACCGTCGGCTGTCGTGTTATTACGGAGGGAAGCTCGTTGCGGGTGCGTTTTAAGTACGAAGAAAGCGGATTCGTTGATCACACTTTTCGTTAGGAAAGTGAGCCCATTGGTTAAAGCCAACGTTAATAAATGAAGATAAGTGGAGGGAGCCTCCTACCAACGTGGATCGAGGCTGACATTGCTCACGGGAAAACCCCGCTTTCTCCGTAATTTTTAAAAGCGAACAATAAACCTAAGGAATGCTTTAAGGACCATCCATGAACCAAAGACATTTACGGGATTTGAGAATCTTGATTTTTAGAAATCCTATGATTTATGGTGGATCCTTAGGTTTATTGAGGGTCTAAGTAGGGTAGGTGGGCATCTGACGACCAGACAACGAGGGATAGCGTACGTACGTTTATTACGCGACGTAACAAGATTATAACGTTAAGTATATCGATCGAGGGGATTTACGATAATTTTCGCCTCTTTGTCGAATATTTGATTGAATCGACCGACACAGATCTGAATCCGGTCAGACAAGAATCCTTTGTTTCTATTTGATTTCTGTAGCGTCCGTATAAATCCGAATGAGAGCAAATTGAAGAGCAATTCATTCTCTGGAAACGTCGAATAAAGAAAGAAGAGAGAACTCTGAGTCGCATATAATTTTCAATTATTCTCAACAGTTCTGTAAACCAAGTTCCAAACTCGGACGATTGCTAACTTTGTTTCTTTGGTATATTTCGTTCATACATTATTCAATGTATTTTTCAATTTTCTACAAACTACTATTAAGAGATTTGGGTCAAGAGAGTTTGAGTGATATTTTAAATTACGCAATGTCAACTACAAAAATAGCGCAGTGCTTTTGTGTCTATGTTTTCATAGCATATAATTTCATAGACATGTTCCGAATCGATCCGCAACTGTCGAGCTATCGAAAAAGCGTAGGACTACTCGTAAATTGGCCAAAGTATCAGGCAACACGAGTACTTATAACTGTTACAGATAGCCGTGATTTCGGAGTAGTATAACCCGATCCAAATTCGAATGGTGAAACAACGATAATGCAACGATGAAACCATTTCTAATTTAACTTTTACGAATACGTAATTACGAGATTCTCCTGACTCAGATAAGGCTGAGGTGGTAAGGACGTGTTGGGTGATATCAAATTACTCCGGTGTAGAGCTTTAACAATATTTTCGTTATAATGTAGATCGCGAGCGTTCATCATGGCAAACTGTAACGAAGGAATTCGTTCAGCGAATGCCACAAAACCACACACGGTAATTACTTAGAAAGCGGTTGTCATTTTCGATTTTGATGATTTTCGAGAGCTCAATATTTTCAATTATCACCATTATGTTACCATTGTAATCCAAATTTCTTAAAAGAACCAGAAAGCTCAAATGTTTTATCGTGTAATTTATCCAATAAACCTTCAATCTTTGACGTGGTGTATATACTGGTCGTCTGAAGGTCTTTATGTGAATGAATTTTAGAACTTATCGGACATCGTCGACTCGAATAGCTGAAACTATCCCCTTTTTTATTTTTTTTTACTTGAAAGTAGTTTACAATCGATTCTCATTGAGAATTATAAGTACATTATTCTGACGTGGTACTATAACGTGGAGTACAAAAGAAGATCGAAAGAAGGATCGTGTAACAATTATAACGATCAACGGCGACTACGTTACGATACTCGCTCAGCTCCGTATCCAGTCGCTACGCACCATCGACCACGATCCGTGCGACTCGAGCACGAAAAGTCGGATATTGTTTCGATTCCTTATCATACCGATCGACTCGGATGTGCACATTCGATGACAAAAAAAGAAAAAAGAATATGGCGGACAATAGAAAGAGGTGCACCGCAAACTTGACATTTACATTAATCAGCATTCATATTAAACTAATTTACATGCAATTCCTTAAATTATTTACAATGATGATTGCAAGCCGTGACAGAAGAGTTTTAAATTTCATATCATGTACTAAACAGAAAATTTTCATAATTGTCATATATTAATATAAACGTGGCTCACCCGCATTCCTTCGCGGATAGCATTTTCGTTGATATCAACGGGAAGGAAATACAGTTTACGATCGGTCGCCTATGCTCCGAATTGCCAGTCTTAACTGCAACCACGCGGCTAAAGTTATCTGCTCCCACATTTGATTATCCGCGCGAGATTATTTACATTTACTCGGAGATGCAAGGGCGTTTCGGAGAAGAAGCAGGTGATTCGTAATGCGCCATTCCGTGCGTTGTTGCAACGACTGAATATAGTCATTCGATCACGTTTTCCACATACCTTCGTATCATCTTTTCAAGAGTTGCCAACGAGTTAATCGTGAATCGCGAATCTCGAAAAGAGTCGCTGACGGAACTGTAGCGATATCCGTGCCGATAAGAAAATGTCAGTGCTGTGTAATGATCGATGCTATTCGAATAGCAAGGACAATCGGACGGGAATTTATGCGTGATTCGGTTTGATGCAAGACGATAGTCGTTTTAAATGGGTTCATGCTTCGAATTCCGGCTTCTCACAGCCCGCCGAAATGAGTAGCTAAAACAGGAACAAAGTTCCGTGTTATCTGATCACTCGTGAGTTTATTGAGAAGATTCGGGTCGCGTGTTGCTGCTCGAAATGCAGCGGTCACTTCCTTATCGACGACCTGTAAAGTAGTTTCATTATCGCTATACATGGCGATCGGTAAATGGAGACGAGACGCATCGGCTGTGTATGACTCTGCCAATTCGAGATCTATGCCAATGCCAGGCGCGAGTTGTTCTGAATATAAACAACGCGACGTACGCTTTTGTCAATTTGAGATCGAGAATTAGGCTCGCATAATTCACGCTGCAATGTAAAAACGCTCTTTCTATACGAGTAACGCGCACCGACGGAAGATCTTCGATCGGTTCTTATGGAATTGTCGCGCGCTCTTGCGCCTATATCACGCAATTATATAAAACTTGACCAACGGTAGGCCGTGGCCACAGAAGCCAAAATTTTTGCCTCAATTTTGACAGTGTTAATTGAGAGCCTGCATATAGCAACTTCATATGCAGATTTAACGTTAACGAAAAGCGAGACTAAAGGATGCGATGCAAGGAAATTAGATTCTTCTTACAATGCCGCGTTACGAAGTTGCCTATCAACGCAAATCAGTCCTTCCGAATCGAGATACGGGTTTCGAGAAATTAATGCGCTTTGTCGCCGGGGAGTAAGCTTATCTTGCAGACACGGAATTTCCACTGGATATACCGTTCGTTGAATATATTCGAGCCATGTCACTTCTTTGCCGATAAAGACGATGAAACGCAATATATATGCAGTGGCATGGAGAAATTTGGGAGCAGAAAATCGCGTGACTAATTCCCACGGTTTTGGTGAAATTACTGCATGAAAAGCAGCAGGTGCACGTTCCTCCAAAGAAACCTTTGCCTCCAGCTGCGGTATCTCGCAAAGTCACGAAGTCGATGGCGATTCGAGCCATCCATGGCCGTTCCACCATAATGAATGGTTCATACACATCTGGACGTTCGTTCCACGAGAGGCACAGTCAACAGGATTTTCTTTCGATTAAACGTGGTGCTATTGACATTGTGGCAAGCGTTCCTAAATTTCCACGACGCGATTCGCGACAAACGTTTTCCAGTGGGAAGCGAGTTAACTTCACCATGCGAGGGTAATCGTAGAATCGGTCCAGCCATTCAACTCGCATTTTTAAAAACACCGAAAGAAGCTCGTACGAAGGCTATCAAACGAGAAAGAAGCAAAACTCCACACTGTTCAAGCCGCGGAATTGTTAATGATTTGAGCGGAGCTACTGTAGACTTAGCAGCGAGGAGAGAGACAACAATATCTCCGTTTTTAGTGCTAACGCGAGAACAAATAATTACCGTATAGGCATGGTGTCCTGTCCATCGAGGTAGAATCATAGGAAGGGGAAGAAGAAGTTGGGTAGAATACGTTGTCCGCGTATCGTGGAGCTCGCTTGGGATGGTATCGTCTCAACTATACTTCTGCAACCAAATCAGGATTTTGACAACGACAACAACGGGAGCAGCCCATTCAATTTTCCGTTTGATTTGCGGAATGACGTTGTTGATAACAATATCGAAACGAAAAGAGTCCGTCTCGGGACTCCAATTTATACCAAGGACCTTTAAATCGTCGTCGGGTAACAGCGGCTTATGGCTGCGAAATCGTTTTTCGAGGAATCAATATCGGCAATTAATGCAGGGCAGTAACTGGCCCACTTTCGCAATTAAACCCACCTTCTCTCAACAGAGCAGTCACGTGATCACACGTTTGACATGCTAACTGTGAATCGTCCGCGTCGAACGCGGAGTCGTACGCATAAATTTAGTCACGAAGAACTAACGCTAGAGGATATTTCGATCCTTCGTCTTTATTATCGAGTTATTGTACGGTAGCAGTATCGTACTTAACGGTCAAAAGTCGATAGCGTCAGAGTGGTTCCGATGGAAAGGATCACCACAGAATCCATTGATAACGAATATCCTTCGAATCTACAAAGATCTGCTGGTATATCTTCGTAATGTCTGCGATAAAGATGTATCGATAACAGCGCCGTCTAAGAATTACGATGGTTAAGTCCGTTTGCAATTTGTGGCCGATCGGTAAATGATGGTTTCCCGTTTTCGAGGAATCATTGAAGACGCATTATAGCGCTGAGTTCACGAATGACCGCGTGATGCAAGATGTATACGGTTTGAAGTGACGGCGCATATTCATCGCCACGGAAAATGAAAGCCTAATATCTATGGGAGATCCCTCAATGAAGAACGATCGAACGATGAATTATCCATTCGGAGAACGACTGTGCGTACGTTGGAAATGTACCTCGCATCGTTGCTCAGCGGCAGAGAGACGCGTGACGGACGGCAACTACTCAATTTATCAAATTTGACGAAATTCGGTATCTCGATTCAGTGGGACGTTGCGCTGCAAGTTCGAGATAGTAGCGAGAGAACTGGACGCTGACGATGGAACGGGATCGGAAAGGATCTAGCCAAAAGCGGTATTCTGAGTCGTAAGCTCATTCACCGTGCCTTTCCGCGAACCATCTAAAAGGAGCAACTCGTACTAATCCGCACCGATAATTAATCTATTGGATCCGAGCTTAAGGTGTTTTCATCCGCCAACTCCCGATCGCGAATGTAAGAGAACTTGACGTCGGTAATCGCGCGATTTGGTTGGTAATTCGATAACGAGCGCAATACGTAAGCGATCATGGAGTATACGGACTCCGTTTTACGGGCGACGGTAAAGTTTGCCGATGAGCGGACAAAAGACCGCGTTATTACCAATTTCTGTGATACATACTAAGACGCGAGAGCGCGAGACTCGTAATCGTCGTATTAAATTCTCAAAAATTATAGAAACGACCGAACCTTTATCGAATAGAGCGCGAATCTTCTCCGAACGGCCAGACGGTGATCGCAGTTCGATCCATGAATTGTAAGTAAGACTTGTTGCGTTGCAAGTGACTCGCGGAACGGAGCAAGACGCGAACTGAGAAGTTACGCAGAGTTGGTCAATGGCGCAGTCGAGTCGTTGAAATGCAACAAGATATTATGACGTTCTTTTTTTACAAATGATACAGTTATACGAACTAGTACATTTTCTTATCGAATGTTTCGAACTTAATTTACGTACCGATTTGTCCTTTTCGCGAAATCGAATCGTTGTGCTTCTACGATTCTATGCGATTTTTATGCATCGATGCAGTTCCAAGTGAACCGGCAGCTTCTAAACGGGAAAGAGTCCCCCCCATGAAGCCCTATGTATCCAGGTATATCTGGTGCAAGGGCAAAGTGCTATCCTTTGCGAAGTAATCCACGCTGAAACGCTCAGCTTTCATGGTAGTAGCAGTGATTCCCTTGTACAAAATTTTGCACTCGGAAAAGGATTTGCTAAGCCGTTGCAGTCGATTTCAAACGGTGGCGACAGTTGTTAATTCGGATTTGCTGACCTTTTTTAAATTGTCGAGAACATGCCCGATAACACGAGATGCGTCGCATTGTTACTAAAGAGGCGTTTCGAAGTCAGCCATGATGAGTCGTTAGCGATCAGTGTGTGTCTTTTTTTCAACTTTGAATGTTCAACGGATTACCCAACCGTCCTCGCACGCCGAACGGTTCTTTTTTACTGTACAAATCTTCGTTTCACCAAACTTCCTGCAATCCGATTGGAAGGAACAATGTTGCGCGCGAGGCGCTCGACTTCGATAGCTGAAACTATCCTGACGAGGATATACAGTGGTTACCTGATGATAGATGCAGTTTCACGAATCAAGCGGATTCGTTAATTGTAATTTTCGGTAAGGAAATGAGGGCAACGGCCATCGCTGCTAAGCGGATGAGAAAAACTAGGTAAGGATGGGTGCTGGCTGGCCGCTTCTTACCAAAGGTCGCTAGCGGGTGAAATCGGCCTTCGAGCGTCGTACATGGGAAAACCCGTTTATTCCGTGTTTTACCGTAACGAACAATAATTCTAAGGAGAGTCTCAATTTAAATGATGCATTGTAGAAATCAAGGGCCTCGACAGTTATTTGACAAACAATCAAAGAGGCTGAATCTTAGGATGGAAATAGACTTGATCGCAATAAAGAGGATTTTAAACGCGGCAATAAAAGCTCCTTAGGATTATTGCGGGTCCGAGCAAATATGTTTGAACGGCTGTTGATTATCTTGACCGAAGGATAAATGAGAATATGTTTGGGTCACATGATGTAATAGTTTCCATCAATGTAATTGTATTTTCGACCAGTCCCGGGGAGACGCGTTCGCGAGATATCACGTCCACGGGAGTCGTAAATTCCCGCTACGATTATAATAATCGACACCACGAGTTGATCGATCCCCTGATTTCCGTTAAGATAATAGGGGTGATTGTTTTGATATAATACCGTGTTAACAGGTTATAAAATATATATATTTCTAACAAGTTTACATACAATGTAAGGTACAGAGTGATTGACGAATGCGAACCGATGCAGAGAATTTGACGGTTCTAAAGCTTGAGAGAGACTTGCCGCGACTTGTTGACTATTCTAAGGATGTAGAATAAGTGAAGTTCAGTGACGATGCCGTGGCGGAGGAAAGCTAATGATGGGTGTCCCTCGCGCACGAGATGAGCTGATTTGTTAAGGATCCTTTTGCTAGGAAAGAGAGGATAATAGAAATTGCTTCTAATTGGTTAATAAGAAGGTTGGTGGACTAGAATGTAGTACTCTAATGTAGTATTGCCTCTTACTTAAATTTTTATCGTAAAAGTGAGCTACGGTTTCATCCAATGAAAAAGAAAGTGATTCTTTCTGAATACAAAAAATTGCTTTTCTCATCATCTATGCTCGTTCAGGACCTTTTGCTGTTTCTTTTACGAGCATTCATTGCTGATGCGTGTAACATTAAATTTACTTGTTGATTCAACATTAGTGCCTGTTCTTTAAGAACGCGATGGTTTTGCATCGTACGCCAAACGAGGACGCCTCACCGTTGTCGGACTTTCAGAATGTGACCAATGAAATATTCTCTCAATTATTTGAAATATTTACATGTAAATTTTAGTAATATCCGATAAGAGTTTTGCCATTTTAATGATAATTTGCTATGGAATATGCAAACTCTTTCTTCAATTAATTGTTTGTATCGTTTGGGTACATCAGTTTCACTCATTGCACTTAAAATAAAATTAGAAACAGCAATCTACTTTTTTCTTATATCACCTTCGCCGTGCCGTATATTCGATTGATTTTCATTTCTAAACGAATACTTATCTAAACTGAACTTCGTCTTGTTGAACATAAAATTATTACTATTTTGATTAACAGTTTTTGACGAATGATATGTTTCGCGAAACTTTTATACCATCAGAAAACCTCTACTTGAGTCGTGGAAACAAACACAAGAGCAACTTTTGATGTAAGGTTTTAGATTGAAATATTCATTAATATCGCATGCGAACGAGTCAACCTGGTCAACATCGCAGGAGGGAAATATAATCTTCTTTCTAATTGATTGACGGAATTGAAAAAATAACTCTCGTGATATATATATATATATATATATAAACTTTATTTCTTAAGAGTCGAAGGCCCTTGAGTACCAATAATACAATGTTCCAGTATCGGCTTATAGTTCAGACTGACTCGGCCGTCATTATTCGGAGTTTAAGTACTAACCGAGAACAAGGAAGATGATGGAGGGGATGTTGTTCTTGGAAATTCCCCATCAGGGTGGCGTGGTGTTAACTAACAGGAGGGCATTTGGAAGTGTCAACCGTCCGGAAGTACACTTAGAGCAGAGGCATCGAATGTCCGGAGAATATCTAGAGGTGGTCGCCTAAAGTGACGTCAGGGTAAAAGAATTTGGGGTTACAGTCTCAACGCCGATCTCGGCAAGAGGGATGTTCTGCCTGGCCGCCGTTATTATCTCGGCATAAGACATCTTCGATCCCTCGGTCAACGTTAGGGTCACCGCGGATGTTCGCGGTGTGCGAGGGAGCGCGGTCATCTGTGATGCCGGTGTCGGCCCCTTGTTTGGTGTGGCGGGGCTCGGTCTCGGCGTGCCTGTCGCCCCTGTTTGGGGTGGCTGGCCTCTCACCGGTGGACCCGTATTCGTCCCTTTCTTCGTCGCTTTTTCAGCGGCTGTCTTCCTCTTCTTTTTCTTCTTCCTAGAGTTTACCACCCTCCATTTCCCACCCTCCTGCTCCCTCGGGGGCGGTGGTGTTTGGGTGGTATGACGAGCGGCAAGGTATTCCGTCCTTCGCCGCGCTTCAGGGGTGCGTTGTCGGTCCCCAAATCGCTCTTCAATGGCCCTCATTATGGAGGGCTCGATCGCCTCGATTCTCCTCTCAAGGGCGGCGAAACGTGCACTCTCGCTCTTACCCTCCAGTATGGTACGGCCAGACTCGACAGCCAAGCCGCTGCACCGCGGGCACTCGTGGGCACAAGCAGCCCTTCTCGACAGTTTTTTGAGAAGGACTGCATTTTCTTCCTCCAGCGCAGCCAGTCGTGCTTCCACGAGCCTTGCAGTCCAAGTGTTGCTGTGTACTGGTCCCGCCTTCCTCAGCGATTCGGTCATCCATGCGGACATATAACTTGCCGCGGCCTTTAGGGATTTTATGTACGTCCCCTTAAGGTTGGGCGCTGTCATCGCCACCTTCATAACCTCGGAGAGGTGTCTCGTTGCCTCGGCGCTGGTGTCCGCGACCGAGCTCGTCCTTATTTGCAATGCCAATTCTTCGGAGACT
>JACXIL010005324.1:0-17649 GCA_014737365.1 Bombus soroeensis
GGATAGTATTTAAGGCGAACAATTGCATTAAAAATGGAAGTGATGAGTGCAATCCCTTTTATAGAAAGCTCCTTGATAGCTTTGTTACCTATCTGATCATGCTCCAATGTTTTCTTGGGATTTAGGCGACGGATTAATTCTGTAATTTCTAGAGAGGTGAAAGGTTCAATAGAAGGAGAAATTTGGAAGGGAGAGTGCAAGTATTCCGTTATTTTCGCACTCAATAGTGGAGGAATACGGTTTGAAGACATTACTTAAGTGACTTGCGACCAAGTTGGCTTTTTGTATAGGGCTACGCGCCCATCCACCTTGCGGATAGCGAAATGGAGGAATTATTTGCGGAGGACGAATGAGTTTCTTCCTGGATGCCTTCCATAGTGAGTAGTTGGAGTCAGCTGCGGGAGACAGATTAGCAAGATATTTTTGAAAACAGTCATTTTTATACTTTTTAAGGATTTTGGTTAGTTTTCTTGTTGCGTTATTTAGCCTGTGCTTGTCTTCAGGTGTTCTATGACTATGCCATACTCTTCTAAGTCTGCGTTCTTCTACGATTTTTGTTATTATGTAATGCGGGTACTTATGTTTATTAACAAAATACTTAGCAGGGGTGGAAGAACGGATCGCGTTTATTATGCTGGTGTTTAAATATTCCGTGGCTGCTTCTATATCTTCGTTTGTTTTTACGGATACTAGGGCTGATGTTGAATGATTGAATACTTCCCTAAAGAGCTGTCAATTTGTGAGTTGGTTATGAATAAAGCCATTAAGTTGATTTTCGATAATTCTTGAGTTAATTGTTGCTATGACAGGTGAATGATCTGAAGAGAGTTCCACAAAAGAGATGATTTGGACGTATCTTGGCGAGATGTTTTTAGTACTTCTTATAAAGAAGTCTAAGTCAGGTAATTTGTTAGTGTCGGTGGGCCAGTAAGTGGGTTCGTATCAGAAGCACATGTTACTAATTTTCTTGCTCGTCCGTGGCTACTTAGACTTTCTTGTGTCAGCGATCTACTCTCATTTCTGTAAAAATGTAAATTATACTGATGGAAGGTAGGTAGGGTCATGGTTTTCATTCTTATCTGCCATACCACTAGCCCTCAAGTTCATGGATTGATTCACGCATGTTAATGCCAACTGAATTTATGCGATCCCCTGCCTGCTCGATTCAATATGGTTAAATCTTAATCGTTCTAGTGACTCGTTAACCATTAAATACGAATTTAGATCGTCACTGGCTTGCGTGACAGCTATTCGTCAATTTCCGAGATCAATCGCACCAAATTTGTTTGAACCAGTAGACAACTGCAAAAATCTAGATGAAACATTGGGTAATAAGATGTGCCTCAGATTTACAGTGAACATAATTACTGAGCAAGAAATACGCGTTGTTAGCGGAATGTAGATTGGAACTTTACATCACTGGGTTTGGAGTATCAATTTGTCAATCGTGCGTGTTACACTTGAAAACAATCGTTGCGAGTAACTAGGTTGTTTAGAACTAAGTTAAAAATATATAAAATTTAACATAGTAGAGAGAAAATGAGAAAGAAAGAGAGAGAGAGAGAGAGAAAGAGAGATGGAAAGACATTTTGATGAAAACAAGGAGAAAAAATACAAACACTGAGGCAGTCGTACATACGAAAACCCGAATTTTTTAAATCATATTAAATGAATAAAGACTTAGTTATTGATTATTAAAAACTTACAAATAATATGATGCTAGAAGAAAATACAACATTATTCCTATCTCGTCGTAATATTTCTACGATAAAAGTTGTAAATTTAGACGAAAATGAAATGTCTAGTAAGAATAAGGTTTTTAAGGATAATTGAATTTTTGTTGCTTATATCGGTGCCCGCAAGATCGACATTCATTTACTATAAAATACTACTACTATATAATACCACTATAAAACAGCCCTGTAAATGAAACTTATCAAACGCAATCAATTTTTCTCCCGTTTCTAACAGCGAAATAATATACAGTCGGTACACGAGAAAATACCCGATATCAGTTGTTAATTTTCCAATGATACTGCTACAAGGGACGGTGCGTAACAGCATTTACTACCAATATATCGTTACGATCTACGGGAATTATGATATAATTTGTGGTATTTCCGTTGTTCCTTTATACATGTATATCCGTATATAACTAATATGTGTACCACCAGATATTATTCCCAGGGCTTCCCTATTCGTTGTATTTTCCTTCTTTTTTCCTTTTTCCCCCCTTCTCTCTCACTTTTTTAAAAATAACATTCTTTCCGGCGCACCGCATTTTAGCTTTTAAACGTTTAAATTTTCATACGTGTATTCAGACCAGCTGTTTGAATAACGAAATCTTCGCGAGTTTTCAGATTCTAACAGGTCTACTGGAGTACAGTGTACACAGTTTGAAACCACTACGTAAATTACGAAAGATAGAAACACAGTGTTGCGTTCGTAGCAACTGAACAATCGAAAAACGAGGAAACAAATTTGTAATTGAAATTCTCCGTTTTTCACAAATCGTTAGAAAATTCAGTGAAAATAGTTCTTATAATCGTGGACTGTCTCAAGCGATTAAATATGCATTCTCATTGGAATTTCAACGTGGATGGTTATATCGTTTCTCGAGAATCGTATATTCCGACGACTTGTGGAGAAAGACTCGATGAGATGACTGTTGAGGTAATTGTACGAAAAGTAATCTCCCACCAGTAAATTCGCCAAATGGGGGTAGCGAGGATTGAATGAAGCTTGAACCACTTATGTTTACACCTATGATCGTTTCGTGAGACATATTGACAAGCTATACTTGATCTTTCTTACTGCGTTTTTCCTAGGTGATGCTTTCGTTCCTTTCACTGAATCTTTCACTATTGATTTTTATGTATATAGCAAATAACTTCAACTCTTCTTGTTTTTCACGTTCAATTTTTGCTAATATCCATTAAACGTAAAAATAAACGACAGACACTTGTCTCGACTACTTAGTCGAAACAAATACTTTTCGATTTGCTAACGATGTTATTACAGATATGGAATGCAATGGAAGAGGCAAAAATTAATTTTTTACACGCCATTTCAGTTGAAATGATTGAAGCCGTTTTCCACTCGCATAAGTAATTACAGTCACTCTATTCTTAATCAAAGTCACGAAAAATAATAGGAATAATTTACAAGCAACAAAAATTCTTAATCGAGTACCGATTGGATAACAGATTTGCATGAATTTGTTTCATCCAGAAACGGATCCATTTTTTCTTGCATCAAATCGTAATGAATGGAAAATACTTCATAAATACATAATTGTGCTTCTATCAATCGGATATTGTAGACATTTAGTAACAGATGTCGATGTAATCTAAATTATATATTAAATTGATCAACGACGCCTCGCATACGCAACGCGATTCTTACAGTGGAAAGTGAAAGCAACAAATTTATAAGAACTTGCTTCTACAAAAAATATTACTAGTTCCGAAATAAGCTAAAAAATAGAAAATAATTTTTATTGTATTTATATAAATTAAATGCAGTGAAAGTATGAAATAATTACTATTTTATTTGTATTTTATTTAGACGCACATGCAATAACGGTTACGATTACTTATTTACTTATCAACAGCGTATTAAATAATTCTAACATTTTCAAAAGCAGTGCAAAGTGTCGCAAAATACTTCTAGTATAACAATGCTTGAGCATCATATTATAAAATATTAACTTGTTTATACTTATATTATTCAAATTTTCACAAATTTATTGCATTGAATTGCAATATATTATATCACAAAGTTCCAAAAACATGTTTTAATAATGACCAAAATTGAAATCGCGTATAGGTTAATGGAACAATGTGTACACCAACTTGTTACTAACATAAGATACAATAATTACAATAACTGATTATTATTAATTACTTAATCCTCATTATTGAATAAAAAATGAATGTGAGCTGTCTAGTCCCACATGCAAATAAGGAATAGACTATCTGTTCTTCGCTACCGATATTATGCTTTAAACAGTGATAGAGAAGGATACTTTTATAGCCTAATTGTGTGTCACATACTACTTTGCGATAAAAATAGAAGCATGTTTGAATACGTATTTGCAGAATAATATATTCTGGAAATTGGAAACACGAGTTGAACCAATAGAGAAATGCAATCGTCAAACAATTTGCTCGTGCGGCAGTACTCGCCTAGGCTACTGCTTTAAATGCAATGCACGAGGAAGGAATTAATAATGAATATTCAAGAGGTCCAGTCATTATTTATGCCGGTGAAAGAATATACGATAACCAAGTAGATTTATATAAAGACCAACAGCAAGAAACGGTATGCAATGTCAAAAAATTTGTACCATTCGAAGTTTTAATATTTAACAGAAAGAAACATTGCTTTTTATTGCAGAGGCAGCTGGCAGTGGTAAGTCGTTAAAATTACTTGTTGAACATGTTTAATGCTGCTATCAAGAAACGTAAATGAAATAGGTGAACAACAAATTCTTTGAAATAACAATAGTTCAACAATGAACAAAATTGGAAAAGATTGCTAACGAAACCAATCGGTGCACTATCTCTATGAAATGAAAAAGGTTTCATCCCGATAACTCGATCTAACCCAGAGTAATCGATAAACACACGTAAAAATAGGATTTTCGCAAAAAAATAGATGACCAAAAATAGACGCAGGAAGATCTTGATCAGGGAGAGCATGCTGTACAAAATGCAAAAAAAATCATCCCAATTGGTTAAGCCGTTTCGGAGAAATAGGTGGAAATACATAAAAAAGACAAAAAAGATGAGAAAAAAATATACTCATCTAATCGAAATACCTTCCTTCTTTCCCGAAGTCCATTATATTGATAACTATTATAAATGGCGAAAATTTTTTCTGGTTACATTCGGCTATTGTTAATTGTTGTTAACATCACTGATAATTAGTTCATATTAATGGATAACATAAAAAAATGTAATAATAAAACTTATAATATATTTCATTAAACAGAAAGGTGATATGAGAATATATGAAACAAAAAATAGAATAAACGATATTGTACTACAATTGTTACGTGTGGCGACTCTCTACCTAGACCAGGCCACACACCGCGGGAGAGATAGCAACCAAATGTTTACGGTTCCTCACTGCGTACCCTCAATAGCCTCAAGGACCTATCATAAATCTTGGCATTTTCACACCTAAGGTCCTTCAGATCAAAAACAATCATCTTCTATTTGGAATGTTATTTACATTTTTGTCTATTACGTGTTGACACCGGAAACTTGGTTTTTTCTTTCACGAACGATGTTTCCCACTAGCAACTTTCTCTGGAGAGCGGTTAGCACCCTTCCTCATCCACCAACCTGAGAAATAACCAATTAACAACGAAATCAATTCCTTCACTCTACCAACGAAAACTTGCCCTTAACAAATCAGATCTTTTCGTTTCCTTAGACCCACCCATCGCAAGTTTTCCTCGACAACATCATCTTCGCGGAAAGTCAGTCTTAAAACATTTTTCGAACTGTCGTCATCCATTGTAACCTTGTATAACAATCGATACTCATTTATACTTTATCAATTTATTTATTTCAACTACCTCTATTATCGTAAAAGTAATAGGGAATCGATCAATTCGTGGCGTTCGATTATATAATCGTAACGGGAATTTACGACTCTCGTTGACGTGATAAAATTGACATTTGGCTTTATTTCGGTCTTTTTGGGAGCAGCTTTTCCTGAATAGTGCTGGTACTAGCGTCTTTAGTTATAATGGAGTTGAACTCAGATGTGACAACTGACTGAGTTCCTATTCGTAGTTCAGCGAGACTCTTACCTAAGAGTTCAATTTCACTAACGCGCTGTTGACTTTTATCGTGTATTAGTTTATGCAAGTTATTAAAAGCTAGTTCGTGTCTTTCGTTCTGTTTTTGCATAACGTCTAGTATGGCTCGAATATTTGGATCCACACTTGTAACCATAGGATGTTGAGGGGTTCGGTGTAGGTGGTGATGTGTCCAAAAGAGTCCGAAGCTCGGCAGATGTTTGGCTTTTGGGTGAGGTCAATGAAGTAGGTTTGGACGTTACACTCTTCGCGAACGGTCGAAACAACAATATTCATGCAAGTGTTAATAAAAATATTGTATTATAATATCTTTCATCCTATCCTTTGTTTTATATATCTTCATGAATTCTTCTTTCGTCTAATAAACAAGTTTTGTAATTAAGTCTTTTTAAGTCTTTTGTAATTAGGTGGAATGCAGAAAAAATTGTTATCCTCGATAATGATTATCGGTAACCAAAATTGAATTCGTGTCATCGATAATAGTTACTAGACAATAAAATTTTTAATCATTCATAATGGTTATTTGTAATCAGAGCAATTAAAAATTAATATTTTTTAATTATTCAATTTTTGAGAAATGTTTTTGAGATCTATTGATAACTGGCTCTTTACTTTTAAAATTACTTTTAAAAATTACTTTTTATCTAATGACTTTTTTCCAAAAATGTTTAAAATAATTGTTATTTTGGATCTCTGAAGAAAATCTTTCATAATCGAAACGCTTTTTCCATCTTTACGATCGCCGGGAGCGGTGCGCACAAGATCACGTTATGGCTATCAGCAGATGTATTTACAAGGCGTGCGTGTTAGAAAGATCTCCAATCGAGAACTGTTTTATGTTTTCTCCAATTCCTTCCTCCATTCTAAAGTATTCAACTTATCTCTTATCCCTTTCTCTATATTCGTTATCCCTCTTATATAAACAACATACATATGTACTTAGATAGTATGCTTCTTCAAAGACAAATTGTTATATTAGTAAGAATTGATTTGAATTTGATTCAAAATTGCTTTCCACGCATTAGAGGCAGAGTTATAACGCTATCCCAAACCGAAGAGATGACTCGACTAAATCCACGTGGTGAAATATTAAGCAGGTCGCTTTTAAAACAGACGTAAGTTGATTGTAGCTGACTCGCCTGTCATGAAAGGTAAAAACCAGTTACATGGCCTTATACTTTTGGCCAATAGCGGAATATACGAGGAGGCGAATAACTACGATGTTGGAGAGAAATTCTTCTTTAAATATTTACAGGGAAATGTGGACGTATCCCGGTTGGATCGACTTCGACATTAGGGGAATATACAGGCTGACGTGGGAGAGATGAATCGCGAGAAAGCTTAACAAGAATAAAGTTCATGATTTACCGCGTCAGTGGCGCCAGCTACGAGTTATCTCGTAGTGTTATTGTTCCATTTTTAAGTTACTTTAAATACAATTTTAGTACTATATCCGCAATTAATAAAATTTGCCCAACAGTGAATGGGTTAAAAACAATATAGCTCTTCCGCCTATGAATCTCGATAAACGAATCTCATGTAGCACTCTCGCTCCTAGACTACTTGATTCTTACGTACCTACGTACGAGCACTTTGATAATTCAAGTCCGTTTGCGTGGAGATTGCTTGCGTTCCCGTGTCGGATATTCTGACGAATGTGATAACCAGTTTGAAACGATGTGCACTTGAATGATAGTATTGAGATATGTATAATTTTGCGTGCTAGACTAGATTAGCCGCGTAGTAATGACACGCGTATGTGAATATGAGTGTATGGAAGTATGTGTGTGCACAGCATCTCAAAAGACAGATGAATGCAACTGTTATGTTAGCAGTGTGGTATAGAAGATGGTGAGGCAAAGAGAATGCTGAGACGCGTGCAAATGTATATTGACGAAGATTCTGCAAATCATTGATTAAATAACTAAAACTATTTTAATATAAATTCTAAGTGTAATCTTAGTGTTCCTATACTTTTATTTCGGCGATTAAGATCCATAATTCTCAACAGACAGTAGTCCATGTTTTCCTATGTTTTCTACGAATCGATTAAAGAGAGATATTAAAAATGTAGTTTCCATTATTCCTAGATTAATTATTACGTAATAACAAATCTAGTTGCAATCAAATCAATTCGGATCGGAAAACGTCGCCCTTCTTGTAGTTCTACAAAAAACACGAACACGCTGGATCGGCTGCACCGTTGTTGTAGGTAAGAAATTTCTGAAAAAATGTATGAATAGGAGGCGAGAGCCTAACTTTCTGACTTCGACGTAAGTTAAATCTACAGACGACGGTGTGTAGCAGAACGATGCGACACCACGCCGTAATATCGGCGTCAGTTTCTTCTAGGAAGTCCACAAGACGCAACTAGTTATGATCTTAATGTTATGCGATCTTTATTAAGATCGACTATGCGATACTTTTATCTTAATGTTATTTTATTTACTGAAGTAATTTTATACCTATTTGAGTAAAATCGCACGAGTTTGAAGGTTAGTGAATCGAAATAACCAAAATATTGTCACGTAAAAATGACAGGAAAATAATAATAAAAAAAAAACAAAAATGTTAGGTTCTTGAACCAGAGTTCGAGATACCTTTATTGTATAATAAGAGTACAAGCTTACGATTAGACCGTTACCGAAAGACTGAAGCCTCGATCAAGACCCAGCCCTTCTAGATGTTCGCTTATCTTATGCCTACGTGCCGATTCATATTCCTTTGTTTGGGAGTTGGTGTCGTGTATAAAGCGGTGTAGGTTTCCTGAGTCGGTTGTAGGTATTTGTTGACGTTACAAGATAATTGTTATGTATTTTAAAGAGCGTAAAGTAAAAAGTAAAATTATCGTAAATTTTCGTTCTGTTTGACTATTATAAATCAATTTTCGTGTAAATAAAACTGTAAATTCAAAGTAACATGTACCAAAAAGATTTCCATTTGAAACGTTTTGCGCGTGTAAAAAGTAAAAATCTGAAATTTTAATGCACACCGCAAAAAGGAGCTCCTTTCAACGACCGAAAACATAATAAAACATCGCACACAAATATTTTATTCTATAACTATTGTAACATTAACTATAATATGTTTGTTATTGTTGAAAATGACAAGGTGAGTTCGCGCTCGCCATCCAAATGCAGATGCTCTAGTTATAATAAATAGTAACTAGAAGATAGATAGTGTGATAGATTTATCCAAAGAATAAAATAATAACTATTGTGATCCTACCTCTAAATACAGAAATAACAACAGTTATTTTAAGAAACAAACGAAAATACGAATATATTATTCTATATCGGTGGTAAGATTTTCTTTCTTTTTAAGAAATTTAACAATTTAATTTAACAATGACAAACAATAACGATCTTTCTTAGTGATTTGCAAACAAATAATTGTGAAATTCCCTATAAAACAAATATTAGGTTGCCCAAAATTTTCTTCCATTTTATAAGGAAGTAATAGATGCATAACATTTTTTGTTTTATATTATTTTATTGAATTATGTTATGATCCATTTTGTTTCAATACAACAAAAAATGTTGTGTATCTATTACTTTCTTATAAAACGAAAGAAACTTTTTAACAAACTAATATTTCCAAGCCAAGATAATTACGACGGTGGGCACGCACAAAGCTCGCGCGTTTCATCTTTTAAAGCTTTTAATAATCAGTTTAATAAAACGGCGTATAATACAATGTTTCAATGGCGAATAATGAAACAATAATATAATAGAAAAAGAAAACCGAGAGAAGTTATTCTAATGAAAATTAATTTTCATTAATTACTGCAGCAATTTTCCTGCTATGTTCCGAAGGGTTCCTCATGTGATTCGGGAACATTCCTCTTGTGGTAAGGGAAAATAAAAGAAAGGAGACGTATGATACGCGACAAGTTAAAAATAAAAGAAGAAAAACGCTACAGAGATCCCGTTTCCTCAAAATCCATAGGATAAACACGTATTATAATACTTCCTGGTTAATGTAAATTCCGGGTAAAGATATGCCTTTAATCTCTCGAATTGCAAACTACAGAAAACAAATGTAAAAAGACAAATTTTTTAAGATCGCCAAGGAAGAAAGGGCATTTCGTATCCATGCTTTTGTTGTCCCTGAATTCGTTACTCAACTCCCACGTCTCGGCGGCGCAATGGGATCTAAATTCTACATTTTACGGGGACTCCTGCTACGAGAAAACGCAAACACATGGCTACGAGTTTTCCAAAACTACATGAAAATCGTAAAACACATAAGTTGCAAGGTACGAGTGGAGGAGCTCTCGCAATCTGACGGTACTGACTTCCCGGTTAAAAAAGTGGGAAACGAAGAGAAAAGGACGGGGCCACTGAGAAATGACATTGAAAGCAATGAGAAAGGCAAAGAAGAGAGAATCAACAAATAGGAGAAACGGACAAACTCGGGAAAAGTTTTCGGGGTCGAACACAACTTCTTACAGTTCCTTTAGAAGCGAGTTTCTGCCCCATTGTGAAAATGCGGACTTTGTCACGTTTGTTTTCACGATCCTCTCTTCTTCTTTCACGGTACTGCTAGTTTTTCTAATTTCGCATTAATCGATCCACCATTAGCTACGGAGTACAATGCTCGGTTTGGCTATTAGTGAACAAACGTCAGAGTGAACGAGAGTCTGTACCTCCATGACGACTTTTTCCTTACTGACTTATTTTTTCCAACATAGCACATCGACTTTCTTGGAGAACAGCAGCACGGTTTTCTTGCTTTACGACGCTTTTTCTATGACTTCACACCGCTTTACATGTCTGCTATTTATATCCTCCGTTCGGTTTGTCCAGGAGTAAGCACCGCCGGTGCAAATAAGAAAGTGAAAGAAACCTCGTCTTATTGGTTATTATGCCGCGTGAGACACTCCGCACGCCATCCCTCGTTGTCGGGCTTCCTAAGGCCCACGCACCGTCAGTCAGACCCTCAATAAACCTAGGAACCCACCACAAACCAAACTTGTAACTTAAGTGTTTTAAGGCATACTTTTTAAGGCAATCTTTTTAACGGAAAAAATCGTCTACCCTATAAACGTCTTCGGTTTATGGATGGTCCTTGGAACAGTACTTAGGTTTATTATGCGTTCGTGCAAATTACGGAGAAAGCAGGTATTTACCTAACGGGAAAGCTGGGTTTTTCCCATGAACAATGTCATCCACGAGCCACGTTAGTAGGAGATTTTCTTCTCCTACCTTCATTCATTAACTTGAGCTATAACCAATGGGCATCGCGGATCGTTACCCTTACTTTCCTAACGAAAAGTGTGAACAACAAATCCGCGTTCTTAGTTCAAAGGGATACCCCTACACCGAGATTTCCTCCGTAATCACAAGAGAACGAACTTTTCTTCTTCTACAACTTTAGAACAGACAATGTCTCTTCATCGGTTCTCACCCGTCAATCATTCGTCTACTTCACCTGTATCTTACGCAACGGCGTTACCATATTGTATATAAAGTTGTTGGAAATATATATATTATAACCTGTTAACGCAGTGTTATACCGAAACAATCACCCCTATTATCTTGACGGAAATCAAGGGATCGATCATCTTGTGGTGTCGATTATTATAATCGTAACGTGAATTTACGACTCCCGTTGACGTGATATCTCGCGAACGCGTCTCCCCGCGACTGGTCGAAAATACACTGGTAGTTTGGTAATTTTATTATTGATAAAGAGAGCAAAAAGAAATATAGGAGCGTTTCATTTATTCTTACTTTATGTGACACATCCGACACGAAAAACTCACAAACTAAAATACAAAATTAACATATTTCGGTAGTCATCTTATTTACAAAAGGTAAGAAGCTAGTAGTATATTCAACAGAAATTTTATTTAGTTCTGATTGATTAAAAATAAAGCATTACATCTGCGATCAAATGATATCGATTAAAGAGGGGAAAAAAATGAATATCAGAAAACATTTTTAGACGGGCGACAAGGATGGCGTCACATGCTCAAGAATGTCACACGCTCAGAAGCAATAATAGGGTAGACGAAACATCCTGTATGCCGCAGCTATCGAAACAATAACCAGTTAGTAACGGAATAGCCGCCTCTGATATACACCCGACGATAACCCCTCCACGGGGACTAAAACCTCAGTATAAAAACCCTCCCAAAGTAGCGCTTGATAACTTTTCTGTTGTAACACTTTGAACCATCACTCTGTTGGATTTGCAAAATAAATTCTATTACCATATATAAAGCTCAATTTCTTCACCTTATTTGTGAAACGTTCGAACGCGAGGAGATTGTGACATCGACCACATCACAGATAAGATATCGACCCCCGACCTTCGGAATCTTTTGCACACGTCACCACCTTATCATCATAACCTACACCGAGTCCCTCAACATCCCCAAACCAAAACGTATATAAGCCAAGACTTCAGCATGCTAGGTCAGTTCTTGTTCAGCCTTTCTCTGATTCAATATATTATTCTACCTCCGTAAAACCATTGTGTTTATAATAAAGTTTGATACAAGAAAGTTAAGAGTTGGGTTACGGCTCAACCTTTTCTATTTTATAACCCAAGTCTCAAGTTTACATAACAAGGTTGTCACGTAAAATAAAAGAAAGAAATCGAAGATGAAAACAAAAAAATAAAAAAAAGAGAGAGAATTTATTTGCTAACACCTTGATTACACTAATGACAGTTTACTTCCGAACTCCGGCCGTGAATTTCCAAGACTGAAGCTCTTACAACTTTCGATCAGATTCGATTCTTTTTCCTTTGTCACCCTTTAATATCCCCACTATCCACGCCTTTGTTAGGCTTCCGCAACCGTTGCCGCGCACGCATTCTTCTCGAACATTCGGCGGAAGGACCGTTGGGATATTGATGACTCATTAGGTACCTTGCTTCGGCGATATACATTGTTCCCAAGTGCCGCCACATCTTTATCTCCGTCATCAGTCCATCGGTTTTGAAGGGTGCCGGTCGTGACAAGATCACCGGTGATCTATCATTTTCGTAATTTCTTGTGTCTCCTACGTGCCAATGGAAAAGTCTCTGACAATAGCAAAGGGAAATATAATAGCAACTCATTTTCAAGTATCACATATAATGTGTAATATATTGAATTTCTGTTTGGGCTTTCCTGTCGCTTCGTAAAAACTATTAACCACATGATGATCGCTAGGAAACAGACAACAGAGGAAAGTGAGAGGAATGAGCTCCTGCCACAAATTTCTTACTTTCACGCGATGCGTTCCAAAGTAAGAAGGCAAGGAATAATTTGTTCATTTCTAAACATAAATTACGGATAAGCCTGTGCGTCGTGACCTGCAAATATATGTATACGTAAGAAAATTACAAAAATATAAGGAATTAGCCCTCAAAAATATGTATTATACTATAAAAAGTTGACAAATTATATTCTATCAATCTACAATCTAGTACGAAGTAAAATATCGAACAAAATCTTCAATTTCAGTATTCCGTATAATATTTCATAAAATAACTATTGTAAGAAATATTTTTTAATCCATTTAATTCAACATTTTAGTGTACGTAGAAGTTGAAGAAAGTGAAAAAAAACTGTAATTGACCATCAATCGTAAGAAAGTAAATATTTCATATTTCTGTATTACATTTACTACGTGACAATGTATTATGTACATGTTTATTAAAAGTGGAAATGAGAGAAATTAGTTCCTTTGTTGCACAACTGTACAACCCTGTATTTATATATGAAATACTATTGCTAGGAAGAAAATTAACGTTCAGCCGTATAATTTGTAATGTGTAGTAATTTTTAAACAAACGGTAATCTTTCTTTTACACGTAATTGCAAGAAATCTGTAAAAATACGATACCAATATTACAACATTATTTCGCATATAATTCTTATATAACCATATCATATTTCGTACTAAAATTGTAGCGACACCCGACAACGGAACTTTCCGACGGTTTCGTCGTTACAAAGTATATCACCGAAGCTAAGGCCGACATGCCTAATGAGCCATCGATATCCCTACGGTCCTCCCGTAGAAGAAGGTCACAACGGTGGCAACGGTCGCGGACGCCTAACGAACGCGTGCGTAGTGGGGATATCGAGGGACGACAAAAGAAACAAATCGGATCAAAGAAACATTCGAGTTTTAACAGCGAAGCGAGAGAGTGAAGTTTTAAATGCGAAGTGAGAATAGCCGAGTTGTAACCGAACAACTGCGTTGAACAAGCGAAAAGTGAATTGGAACTGTACGAAATGAGTTGAAGGCGAGTATTGTTAAATAAATATATTGTTGAACAGCACCGAGTATTTCTTTGGCACCCCACACCAAACCACCTCAAAATTGATGAAATGGAAATAAATTAAAAGGAATTAAGACTACAAATTCTATTAGGTTGTCTTACATAGCCTATGGAGAATTAAGAAGAATATAAATAGAAACACCAAGTTTTTTCTCCAAGTGTTTGTCGATAAATTTGAGGCTTCGATTATTTTTCAGAGATATAAAACACAAAAGATATATAAAGCTAAATAAAGTGAATAATGTTGGCATAATCCAAGTGTCCGGAACGAGTAGTACTCACTTTTTGAAATATAATAAAAACTTTACTAAGCGATATTTTGCAAAAGCACCGCGTAATTCGAACGAAAAATCTCGTAGAAGCAGTGCCGATTCAATGTCAATTTTCACGATGATAATTCAAATTAAGCCAGTTGCCGGAGAATATCCTCGCATGGAGTTGAGATCGACAGCCTCTAGACGTTACACCGTGCTCTATCGTTCGGAACGTATAAAATGCGTCCGGTTAGAATGGAAACCGAAATTTAAACTCAAACCGAGATTGAGGCAAAGACTGAAAACGAAACGAATGTGCTTAGACCGGAAATTTATTCCCTGGAACAAGTGGCATTAATTCTCTCACGGGTACACAAATGGGCTTGAGCCTCTTTTAAAACATTTTAAAATTAGCCGGATTGTTCGCTACGAGCGTCCTCTGTCCTTTTCCCTCCATCACCGTATAATGGCCAATTCCACGACCATTTTTTTTAAACCTCTGCCACGTTCAGCACGACAATTCAAACGTCGAGAATAACGACGATGTGAATGTGACATCAACCACATATCAATACGCATCAGTGAGGAGGCCACACACACCGGGAGAGACAGCAATCAGATGTTTACGGTTCCTCATTGCGTACCCCCAATAGCCTCAAGGACCTATCAAAAATTTTCTCACTTAAGGTCCTTCAGACCAAAAACAATCATCTTCCATTTCTAGCGTTATTTATATTTTTGTCTACTACGGGATGATAAGGAAAAGTTGGTTTTCTCACGTTACTCTCTCAGGGGCGGCTAAGACCCTTCCTAGTCCACCAACCTTCTTAATTAACCAATCAGAAACAATGTTTATTACCCTCACTTTCCTAGCAAAAGTATCCTTAACAAATCAGCTCATCTCGTGTCCTTAGACACACCCATCACTAGCCTTCCTCCGCCACAGCATTATCACTGAACATCACTTATTCTATATCTTTAGAACAGTCAACATCTTTACAAAGTTTCTGCCCTTAGATCAGTCGCGTTCTTAACTTATCAGTGTAGTTACCTTTCATATAAATTTATTGAAGTAAACTGTGATTTTATACGTGTCAATTCAGTGTATATTCAAGTGTATATTACTGAGTTCATAATAACAGGTGATGAAAG
Organism: Bombus soroeensis; assembly: GCA_014737365.1. Taxonomy (NCBI): domain Eukaryota; kingdom Metazoa; phylum Arthropoda; class Insecta; order Hymenoptera; family Apidae; genus Bombus; species Bombus soroeensis. The sequence continues at coordinate 15,523 of JACXIL010005324.1, forward strand.
GAAAGTTAATAGTTGTGTTACGGCTCAACCTTCTTGTCCTTTAAAACCTACGTCTCCAGTTTACGTGACTTGGACGACGACCGACGGAGCATTCGTAATCGTAATTTGTTTGCAAACGCTTTTCACCGATTTGCTTAATGTCATAAAAGAGAGATGGGAGAAAAAGCGAGTCTAACAAAGTTGAGAAAAAACAGAGGAAAATCAGCGAATGGTAGATCTGACACAGACGACACAGGAAAACACGCATATACATCGATAACCGGAGAAATTCTTCATCAAAGTCTTTGTTTGTAACAAGAGAAGGAATATGTGAACTGGTAACCCATGGTAAGGCTATATGGCATATGCTTCCATTTTCAAACTTGAATTCAACCGACGCGTTCTGTTCATATATCATATATTCGAGTGGTATTCGAACAATAATCGCATTCGAGTATAATCGGCTAATTTGACCAATTAAAAATTTCCTGTAAAGTAAAGCAAAGCGAAGTAGAGCTTTCAACTATACCAGTCATACGGCAAATTAGTACTGTATGACCGGTTTAGTGACGGACATCAAAGGAGTCTGGTGCAACAATGGTTGGTCGTAACAGAGGCGCGTATTCGAAATGGGGATCGGCGCTGCACACCAACAACCACGTGCTCTTTTGATAAAGTTTCACTCGGAAACGTGGCTGAGATGGCTATCCAAATGAAAATATCACAAAACGCGTTGGTTGAAGATCGTTCATTAAAGAATAAACGCATAAACTAATGAAATATTATACCAACGAAATATGCGCGGATATTTTACACTTTCGTTGGCACCCAAATATTTATAAATATAATAATTACTAGCAAGAAAAGAACAAGTGAAATATGTCCAAGGAAAAATTACGTTATTTTATCTATTTACTTATGGCTTCTATTCCTAGTTATTTATATGTCGGGTTCACGTTATGATTAGGGGTAGGGGTGTGTAACGGGTCTTCACTTGAGTTAACCATCGTTGTTACGATAGGGACAATGCCCAATGATACCAGTATGGATATTACGGAATTGACAAATAACCACGGTGATTAGACACTAACGACAATGGTCTTAGGATCGATAACGAATCCGCGGTCTACGGGATGGCAAATGTACTTTCCTCCAAAGTCTAAGTTGGATTCCTTGTGGAGTGTTCACTCGATTGCAAAGATTCTGTGTAACTCGTTAATAAGATCGTACGAGAATGATTCTTTCCGTCGCAATGATGCTGCAGAGAAAAACTATGATGGGGTGTGTCTAAGGACACGAGATCATCGGATTCATCGAGAAAAGCCTTCGTTCGGAAAGTGAGGGAAATGGACGTTGACGTTAGTTAACTAATTTCTATGTTGGTGATCAGAGAAGGATGCTAGGCATCCTTGAGAAAAAGTTGCTAGCGAGAAGCGTCGTTCGTGAGAAAAGCTGATTTCGCGTATCTTCCCGTAGCTAGGATAAAGGTTGTTTGTCCGTTTGAAGGACCTTAGTTAACTAAATCCTTGGTCTGTCGGACGGGGGCGGCCCGGCGAGCGCCGACGTTAGGGTTCAGGCTCGGCGGGACCTACTCGACAGATGGCGCGCCAGCCTCGACACGAGAGCGGGCGCGCCGGGGCTGAGGGCCATCGGAGCCGTCCTTCCGAACTGGGACGTATGGTTGGATGGTGGAGGAACCCCCCTCACCTACAGGGTGACGCAGGTGCTCACCGGCCATGGGTGCTTCGGTGAGTACCTGCATCGAATCGGGAAAGAGGCGACCGCGCGCTGCCACCACTGCGATACTGGCGTGGACTCGGCGCAGCACACGCTGGGGGATTGCCCCGCGTGGGCTTTGCCGCGCCGCATCCTCACAATGGAAATAGGGCCGGACCTCTCGCCGCCGGTGATCTTCAACGCGATGCTGACGAGCGAGAGCGGAAGGCGCGCCGTCGTCTCCTTCTGCGAGCAGGTAATGCTCCGGAAGGAAGCAGCAGAACGGGTAAGGGAGCGGGGCTCCCACCCGGAAAGGATCGGCAGGCGAGGTCGCGGCAGAGGCCGTAGACACGCCCCGGCGAGGCCCGGCGGGATCCAATCTTAGGCGCTGACAAACCCAGCGCCCAGGGGCCGTCAAGCAGTTCGGTAGGA
>JACXIL010005325.1:0-10775 GCA_014737365.1 Bombus soroeensis
CTACAAATAGGATGGATATGTCAGGGACCAGATTTGACATAGCGTTAATCGGCTGTTGTGCGCTGTATTTGGCAGCAAGTGGGGACCATAACGCGAAGGGGATTGTTTACATTAGTGTAATATAATCGGAGTCACGTTGAATTGTATATATAGGACTGCGTATGCATAATTACAAATAGGATGGATATGACAGGGACCAAATTTGACATAGTGCAAATCGACTGTGGTGCGCTGTATTCGGCAGCAAATGAGGAATATAACGCGCATCGGGTTGCCTACATATGTGTAATAGAAACGGAGTCACGTTGATTTGTAAACATTGGACTGAGTATACATAACTACAAGTGGGGAGGATTTGACAAGGACCATTGTTGACATAGCTCTAATCGACTGCTGCGCGCTGTATTTAGGATCAAATGAGGACAATAGCGCGCATCGGATAGTCTACATACGTGTAATAGAAACGGAGTTACGTCGATTTGTAATCATATGACTGGATATCCATATCTACAAATAGGATGGATTTGAAAGGAACCGTTGTTGACATAGCGCTAATAGACTGTTGAGCGCTGTAATTGGGAGCAAATGAGCACCATAACGCGCACCGGATTGTGTACATGTGTGTAATAGAATCGGAGATACGGTGACTTGTATATACAGGACTCTGAATCCATAACAACAAATAGGATGTGTTTGACGGGGACCGTAGTTGACATAGAGCTAATAGACTGTTGTGCTCTGTATTTGGCAGTACATGTGGACCATAACGCGCATCGGATTGTTCACATATGTGTAATAGAAACGGAGTCACGTTGATTTGTAATCATTGGACTGGGTATGCATTACTGCAAATAGGATGGAGCCGACTGAGACCATACTTGACATGGGATGGATTTGACAGGGACCAGAATTGACAAAACGCTAATCGACTATTTTTCGCGGTATTTGGCAGCCAATGAGGACCACCTCGCGCATCGGATTGTTTACACTTGCGTAATAGAAACGGTGTCACGTTGATTTGTAAACATAAGACTGAGTACGCATAGTACTATAGTAATAAGTTATAATGTATTACGTTATGCGGTTTTATGTTATGTAGTAATGCGTTATGTTGTACTACGTTATGCAGTGTTACGTTCTATAGTAATACGTAATAGTGTATTACATTTTAACGTATTATTTCATAAGTAGTTAAATTATGAAGCATTTCTTTATGCAGTATTACGTTATATAGTATTGCGTTATAATGTATTACGTTATACAGTCTTACTATATGTAGTAATGCGTTAGAATGTATTACGTTATTTTGTACTACGTTCTATAGTTATAAGTTATAATGTATTACATTATGCAGTATTACATTATGTAGTAATGCATTATAATGCCTTACCTTATGCAGTATTGCGTTCTGTTGTTATACGTTATAGTGTATTACGTTATGCAGTATTACTTTATGTAGTAATGCGTTAGAATGAATTACGTTATACAGTATTGCGTTATATAATAATGCGTTATAATGTATTACGTTATGCAGAATTACGTTATATGGTAATACGATATAATGTATTACGTTATGCAGTTTTATGTTATAGAGTAATGCGTTAGAATGTACTACGTTATACAGAGTTGCGTAATGTAGTAATACGTTATATTGTATAACCTTATACATTGTTCCTTTCTGTAGTAATGCGTTATAATGCATTACGTTAAGCTGTACTACCTTATGAAGTATTGCGTTAGAATGTATTGCGTTATACAGTGCTGCGTTATGTAATAATGCGTTATAATGTATTACGTTATGCAGTATTACGTTGTGCAGTATTACGTTATTTAGTAGTGCGTTATAGTGTAATACGATATGCAGTGTTAGGTTATGTAGTAATGCGTTAGAATGTATTACGTTATACCGCGTTGCGCTATGTAGTAATGCGTCATAATGTATTACGTTATGCAGTATTACGTTATGCAGTATTACGTTATTTAGTAATGCGTTATAGTTTATTACTTTATACTGTGTTGCGTTATGTAGTAATGCGTTGTAATGTATTACGTTATGCAGTATTTCGTTACATAGTAATGTGTTATAATGTGTCACGTTATTCTGCAGTATTACGTTATATAGAAGTACGTTATAATGTATTACGTCATGCTCCATTTCGTTCTATAGTTATACGTTGTAATGTATTACGTTATGCAGTATTACTTTGTATGGTAGATCGTTATCATGTATTACGTTATGCTCCATTTCGTTATATAGCAATACGTTATAATGTATTGCGTTATGCCGAGTTACGTTATACAGTATTGCGTTAGAATGTATTGCGTTATATAGTGTTGTGTTGTGTAGTAATGCGTTATAATCTATTAAGTTATGCAGTATTATGTTATGTAGTAATGCGTTATAACTTATTACAATATGCAGTGTTGCGTTATATAGTAATGCGTTAGAATGTATTACATTATATCGCGTTGCGTTATGTAGTAATGCGTCATAATATATTACGTTATGCAGTATTACGTTATATAGTAATGCGTCATAATGTATTACGTTATGCAGTGGTGCGTTATGTAGAACTGCGGTATAATTTATTAAGTTATAAAGTGTTGCGTTATGAGTAATGCATTATAACACATTACGTTATGCAGTATTGCCTTCTATTGTTATACGTTATAATGTATTACGTTATGCAGTATTATGTTATATAGCAATACGTCTTAATGTATTACATTATGCTGTGTTACGTTACACAGTATTGCGTTAGAATGTATTTCGTTATACAGTGTTGCGTTATGTAGTAATGCGTTATATTGTATTAAGTTATGCAATATTATGTTATTTAGTAATGCGTTATAATGTATTGCGTTATGCAGTATTGCGTTCCATTGTTGTACGTTATTATGTAGTACGTTATGCGGACTTACGTCATGTAGTAATGCGTTATATTGTATTACGTTGTGCAGTATTACGTTGTGTAGTAATGCGTTATAATCTATTAAGTTATGCAGTATTATGTTATGTAGTAATGCGTTACAATTTATTACAATATGCAGTGTTGCGTTATATAGTAATGCGTTAGAATGTATTACATTATACCGCGTTGCGTTATGTAGTAATGCTTCATAATATATTACGTTATGCAGTATTACGTTATATAGTAATGCGTCATAATGTATTACGTTATGCTGTGGTGCGTTCTGTAGAATTGCGGTATAATTTATTAAGTTATAAAGTGTTGCGTTATGAGTAATGCATTATAACACATTACGTTATGCAGTATTGCCTTCTATTGTTATACGTTATAATGTATTACGTTATGCAGTATTATGTTATATAGCAATATGTCTTAATGTATTACATTATGCAGTGTTACGTTACACAGTATTGCGTTAGAATGTATTTCGTTATACAGTGTTGCGTTATATAGTAATGCGTCAAAATGTATTACGTTATGCAGTATTACGTTGTGTAGTAATTCGTTATAATGTATTATGTTATTTAGTTATACGTTAAAATGAATTACGTTATGTACGATTGCTTTATATGTTACTACGTTATGCAGTATTACGTTATATGGTATTACGTTTAATTGTATTATTTCATATATAGTTAAATTATAAAGTATTTCTTTATGTAGTATTATTTTATATAGTAATACGTTATAATGTATTATGTCATTTAGTTATACTGTCACGTTCCAGGCTCGGCGCGTGCCGTAACTAAAACAGAAAACTACATCATGTGAATGACGCGAGTCGTGATCCGAACATACGAAAAGGACGTACGGTATAACGATAATAAGACACTTTAATAAGGACTATCAAGATTTAAAAGCATTCGAATATAAAATACTATTTAATACGTTCGATCAATAGACTAACAAAGTAATTAATTTACCGATCAGTAAACCGAACGAGGCGCGAATTGATCAAATACACGAAGAATAAGAACAATTATACACGACATATTAGTGTAGTATCGGAAAAGGGGGATATAGTCTTACTCTAGGTATTTAGATTAGATTCTAAGGAACATACGAAGAGGCTTAAGAGTGATGGGGAAGAAAGAAAGATTGAGAGAGTGTGTAAGTGAGAGAGTATGCTTTGGTGACGTAAAAACTAAATGAGTGAAGGAGTGGGAGAAGAGTGGGAGGGTTGAGGCTCAGCATTTTTTGTCCTGGGTGGCAGAACTTGTGAGCCTAACGATGTTAGTATACGACGTACGGAGATATTGTAGTCAGTTTTTGTATTGGGTTTCGCTTGTTAAAATAGAATTAAACCTCATTTAAATACAACATCAATCCTTGTCCTTACTCTAGAAGAACCAACACATCGAAAAATCCTACATTAGTAAGGGAAAATAAATGGAACATCAGGAAGACTCACTTTAATTAATTAAGAGATGCAAGAAATAAGAAACTGATAAATTATGTACCACTAAATAAACGTATTAACAAATCAGGCGATTAAAAACAAACTTGGAGAATTACATACGGAAATTTTACTATATATATATGTGCGACCCGCACTAAACAACTAATAACCTAGTAAACATAAAAAATAAAATACTTGATACTACATTATTAAAATTAATTAACATTTTGATAAATCTAAAGAATTATATATGAAAACTACGTTGAGAAATATACATATATATATACATATAAATATATATATATATATATGTCGGATTGGCGTTGAGGTTAGGGGTAGGGGCTTGTGAGGAATTGTCACTCGCACTTGCCATCATAGTTTCACGGTAATACAAAGCTTATTATGGTATAATGTTACAAGATTGATAAATGATCGCGGTGGTTAGACACTAACGACAATGGCCTTAGGTTCGACAACGAATCCGCGGTTCACGAGATAACAAGTGTACTTTGTTCCGAAGTCTAAGTATGAACTAGATTGTCAAGATGCCAAGTAACCCCCTTGGTCAGATCGTAAGAGAGAATGTCCTTTCCGTCGCAATGATGCTGCTGAGGAAGACTATGTTGGGATGTGTCTAAGGACAGGAGATCATAGGATTCGTCGAGAAAAGCCTTCGTTCGCAAAGTGAGGGAAACGGACGTTGCCGTTAATTGGCTAATTTCTATGTTGGTGGTTAGAAAAGGATGCTGGCCACCCTCGAGAAAAAGTTGTTAGCGGGAAGCGTCGTTCCTGAGGAAAGCAAATTTCCGGTATCTTCCCGTAGTTAGGACAAAGGCTGCTTGTCCCTTTTAGTTAACTAAATCCTAAGATTTATAGCGGTTCCTCAGGCTAGCTGGACATGTACTATGGACATGCATCGACATCTGGAAATCATCCGACCCGAAGTGTAGGGTCCGCACGTGGCGAGCTATGGGACAGAGACCGTTGGAGTGTTTTCTGTATAATGTCGCTACAACTATTTCTTTTAAGGGGAGCTATACAATTACTCCATCCCTTTGTTAGACAAAACGCTAATTCCGTGACCGCGGATACGTTCGGCGACTGGTTGTCGCCTCGAGCCCAAGCTCATTATACAAATCTTGAAAAAAATATATTCGGATTGGGTCGCTAACAATTATTTAATTGCGGCTATGGTGGAATCTAGACTAAAGCATTAGGGGATCTTCCCAGAACTCCAAAGGGAAGCTCCGGTGTCTTCTCATCTCCGACATATATATATGTGCAATCTACCTTATGAAACTGAATCACTAATAATCTACTAAACATAAAGAAATAAATATACGAAATTACACTTTAACATATCTTAAGAATCATATATGAAAATTATATTGTGAAATATATATATATATATATGTGAAATTACATCGTAAAATCTACATTGTTAAAGCTAACTAATAATCTAATAAGGATAATGAGCTTTATACGTGCGAAAATTACATTATAGAATATTTAACTAAAGTCAATTAATGATCCAACAAGCAAAAGGAAATAATAATAATAATAATAATAATAATAATAATAATAATAATAACAATTATTATATATATACACAGATATGCGAAATATTAGTATCGAACATAATCAAAATCGAGACAAGGTACCAACACAAGTGGAAAGCAACTCCTTCAACATCTTCGACCTCCGTTCTTGCTCGCGACACTTTACAGTCGCACGCTGACCACGTCCTCTGGAACCACTTATGTATCTTCTGCAATTCCTCTTCCTCTTGCGCTGAAATAATACACGTAGATGAGAGACATATAATAAGTTAACAAACATAGATACATTGAATATATATGCATATATATATTGAAATAATGATGCATATGAGCCTCCAGGATTTTGGCAGGAAACTCCTTCAGCATCTTTGATTTTCGTTCTTGCTCACGACACTTTATACGTTGACTACGTCTTCTGGGACCACGCTCGGATTTTTTGCAATCCCTCTTCCTCTTACGCTGAAACAATACATGTGGTTTAATGAAACGATGAATAGAAGAGAAGAAAGAAAGACAAGAAATCCCTGACGTGGACACCTCCGTGTTCATAACTTAAACGTTTTAAAATCAATGAAACTTATATTCAAAATACTAATAAATCAAATCAAGATAGAGTACCGAAGGTAGCGATCATATGAAAATACTGATTGAGGCCCGCATAATACGGATGGATAATAAAATAACAACCAACAATCAGGATGCACAAACGTTTGTCCAGAAAACTGATAAAACTCACAACGTGCCACTGAAAAAGAAGAAAACGAACGAAATTATACAATTATATATTGATCGACATCCACGTAATGACACAACATACCAACGATCAGGATACACAAACCACTTATTCAGAAAAATTGACAAAACTCACAACGTGCCACTGGAAAAGAAGAAAAGGAACAATATTACGTGAAAATATTTCACTACTTTCCGTAAATCAATAACCAAACTTACACAAAGTAACTTGAAGAAACTTGAAGGAAAACTTGTTATAGGAAAGCAACGAGATTGCGCGTGTTACTTGAGCGAAAGCTGATAGAACAATGAGGCGCCTGCCGACCCCCTCCAACACGTGCGCGTGTACCAAAGGGGATCGACAGCGTTCTCACTAGCATCAACATGGAAGGTTCCAGAATCTTCTCAGGAGAAAACAAGATAAGCTACAACATCAGCATAGAAGGTTCCACGAGCCTCCCAGACGCAACATCAGCAACAACTGCCAACAACAAACTTTGATATTCTTTCACGTAGCAACGGTGAGAAACTGGGAATCTAAGACACTAGTAGTAAACAAGATAACCAGGCAAACGAGACATCAGCGATCACAAAATCTACATTTTCTCACGTACGACCGGCGGGAACCCCAAACTGCAGCATTGCGATTCCCTCGGGAGAGAACTGTCATATGACAGTCCCTCCCATGGTAGACTTAATTATAAATAAACGTAGCGACATAGAACACGGTTATTTTTTCCGTTGTCAATCGAACATTACGCTCCGTTGGTCTCTCATCATCAATCTTAGTCGCGATCAAGTTAGAAAAATTTTCTAAGTTAATAAAATCGAATTAATAAAATTGTAACCGTGGTCACGAGTTGGAATAATAAATTACAAATTTTGTTCAGTGTATATTGTAATTAAATAAATTAATAAAAACATTTTAATAATAATATTCTAAACGTTAATCGCGCCGACGAAATCGGGCTAATTGGAACTTTGTAATTGACAATTCTAATTAAATAAACATTAGATAATTAAAAATTACAAGTGTCAACTCCACCAGCGAAATCCAGGTACCTGTTGTGAGCTGAACACACAACTCGAGGTAGGAATTTAAAATTTTGTAAAATTCCTTCTTCTCTGATAATTTCGTGGTTACGTTATATCCGTGTATCGAAATAAATCTTCTTATCGACAATTAATATATTCGATCTTGCTTTCGATTTCGTAAATTTCTTAAAGATAAACTATCGATTTCTGAGTTTTAAACAAGAGATTATTCGCTGTGTTAGCTTGTGTATAACGGTGTTCTCAACTATTGAAAACACTTATTGATATTCGCATTCCTCCTCCCATCGTTGGCAAAATATTGCCCGTCTTTGGGCAAGGCTTGCGAAATCACAGAAGTCTCGCACAGAGAGGATCACTAGTGTCATTTTGTTAACATTAAATTCCAAAAGGCAGGAAAAGTCAGCGATAAAAACTACTCTTGTAAAACGAGCCGAACTTCAATTAAAGATTCACAGATTCACTAGCGAAATTTAAGGAGAAGAAGTGAAGGTCTAATAATAAATTCTGATTGAATAACGAAAGTTCAAAACCTATCCAATTTACCAATACGAAAATTGCATGCTCTATTGTCTAACATTACCACATATATATGTATCGTGCGACAGCAACCATTATAACTACTGCGACTTTGAATATTCGAAATTTTAAATAAATTCTGTCAAAAACCGATCGAGTCAAAATAAACCTTTTGACGTGAAAAATATTTATCTAGTGATATAATAAGATCAAAGCGAACAGAATCTTGTGAAATAATTATACATATATAAAAATATAACAACCATTATAATCCAGTACATTTGAATAAAACCATTATTTACCGATATTCAAGCTTAAATAAATCTTGTATATCAGAATCGAATATTTATTCCCACCAACTTTAATCCTCTCCCGTGCCAGTATTCCTGCACATAACGGGTTAGCCGAAACGTGGAATTTACTTGCCAGTCGAACTAAACGCTAGTTAACGCTACCCACGAGAATTTAATTTATCGATAGAATTATTAAGAAAATACGACTGTTCGGGATCTTCGAAAAGGTAAGTGATAATAGAATATCTAATTGAAACAGTGCTTAGACTGTTTCTGGTGGCAGCAACTACCGTATCGATCGGAATTTTTAAACACAGATTTCAATTACTCAAATAGTATCGTTTCAAATAAATAAGTAAATAAATAAAAAAAAGACGCGGCAAAAATTCATTGAGATTAGATTTCGAATAGCGTTTTCACATTTCGATTTAAGAGACGATATATTATATTCTATCGAGTAGGCACGTAACATTACATATCTTTGTTCATTAAGCCAGGACATCATTTCTAAAATTTTCTTTTTGCGTTCTCAACGATAACATTATGAAACAACATTAGCATTAAACACTACATTGCGTCTATTGTTGTATTTTATGTTATGTTATCATTGATGAAAATTCTTTCTGAATTAAGGAAATGACACTAGATATCGCAAATGAAGGTTACAATAAATTGTTTGGCTGAATAAGAGTATCGTAGTCTAATCTATTTCACAATCTGTCTGTTGTTTAAGTCACAGCACCTGATACGATATTTAACCGTATTTTTTCTGTAACCGTAGCATATCAGAATTTAAATTTTGAAATACATATATTATAATATACATCAATATTGTATGGACAGGATTGATGGACGTTTGTAAATAGAAGTTCGTGCGAAATTGATTTAAACATGACCATCAAGGTCAAATTTCTTTTTATTGCATCGTATCCTACTTATCATGAGGATAACATGTCTCAAAGGAACCACAGGTCGTAACTCAACCTTACTCTTGCAAAAAGTTGTTAAAGCTCTACTAGTTTCCAAACTCACTTTTTTCTAATGCACTTACATTCTGGTAGCATCTATTGTCGCATATAGATGCTCCACATCTCCTTTCTTCTACGTTTCTTTCTGTTTATCAAAACAGCCTCGAACTTGCATTTCTATATTTCTGCCAAGTTATTGCCCAAGATTACATGTTGACTTAAAAAGTATTACTTGAAAACTTTCATTGTAAAAACCATATTGAATTGGATGTTATGTATTAGGTTGTCATAGAAGTTATTTTCGTTTTATAAGGAAATAATAGACGCACAACATTTTTTGTTTTATATTATTTTATTAAATTTTGTATTATCCATATTTTTCCAATAGGACAAAATATTATGCATTTATTATTTCTTTACGATACGAAAGAAACTTTCGGGACAACCTGATAATTTGTTCACTTCAACTACAAACAAATTCTCCTCCCAAGGAAAAAGATCCACTGCTGTCAAATCCAATGAATAAGGAGGCCGTATATAAGGTATGAGTCTGCATCCTGTCAACAGTGATCCAAACGTGATATGTAGATAACATAACGGCCTGGTACATATAACTTCACATAGATTGCATAAACAAATAAGTGAGGCCAATTATGTAGGTCTCACTAATTCCTGCCCAAATGTTGAGTGTGCCACACGCACAAGAAGGCCACACGCTTAGAAACAGTAATAGGATAAGCTAATCCTGCACATCACATTAACCAAATAGTAACGGAATAGGGGCCTCTGAGACACACCAGACGACAACCCCTCCAGAGGGACTAAAACACAATATATGAACCCTCCAAAATAAGCGCTCGAATCAGTCTGTTAAAATATTTTGACCCAGTCTCTTGTAACATTTTGTAACACTTTGGACCGTCACTCGGTTGGATTTGCATAATAAATTCTAAAAACTAAATAAAGTTATTATTAAAATTCTAAAAATTTTAAAAAACTTAAAATTCTAAAAACTAAAAAAACTTCTAAATAAAGTTCAATTTCTTCACCGTATTTGTGAAACGTTCGAACTGCGATGCGAGGAGATCACCGGCGATCTATCGGTTTCGTGATTTATTGTGTCTCCGACGTGACAACATCAATACCATCACTATCACTGCCAACAACAGCAAGTGAACATGACGTGGTTTACTGGTATAGATGTTTCTTTTGGTGTCAGAAATGACATTTTGTAAAAAGTAAATTTCAATAATTCCACACCAGCTACGTATACATATAGT
>JACXIL010005326.1:0-10976 GCA_014737365.1 Bombus soroeensis
TGACCTTCCCTGTAGCGGTCGAGGGAGGCCCAGGGACTGCAGGTAAGCAACAAACACTGGGCCTCCCCCGCGCCAATCTTGATTCGTCCATTCAGAACTGTTGTCGCGGTGTGAGGTTATGACGCACCGATGCACTTCGCGGGGGGCCGCCGTGCAAGGCAGTCCGGATCCCCTACCGAACTGCTTGACGGCCCCTGGGTCCTTTAAAGCACCTAGGGCGTCGGCGACGACGCCGCAGCCCTGCGGCGGGTCGTGTCCCTTTGGTGCGGCACTCTAGCTGGATCGCGTCTTCTCGCCCTATTTCACTCCGCTCGCTCCTTCGCGAGCATGACTTGTTCGCAGTAGGAGCGAACGGCGATGAACTCCTGGTGCCCCCTCGGCATGGCCTCGATGACCGTCTCGGGGGCACGCCTTGTACATGCTGGAAATATGTATACGTAAAATATGAAAGACTGCATTTTTAGCATTTGTATCCGTTTGCAGTTTATAGCGGCGTTAACAGATTTCGATGAAATTTTCAGCGTTTACATAACTGGCATAAATCTTTAACATGTGTTGTTTAAATTTCCATTACCAGTGCATATAAAAATGTTGTAAAGCATGACTCTGATTCAGGAGGTATTCTAGTTTAGAAATTTGAAAAAATCGAAAAATTTTGTTATATTTCCAAAGTTCAGACATTCAAGAGTATGTGCTCAAAGGGATTTTTCAAAATTCCAATTATTTACCGAGTTACAGCGATTTTGGTGACGCGGCAACTAAACTGGTCCGACCTGAACAAATGGAACAAGAAGCAAAAAGCTGTGGCTGAGTGCACTATCGATGGATTTGTCCATGAAAATCCTTCTCTAAGCGACGATGTATTGAAAGTTATAAAGCCAATCTGCGAAAGTTTGTCTGCAAATGCCTTATTAGAACGATGTTTGGCTTCTGGAACTCAGAATAATAACGAATTAAATTAAATTCTTTGATATGGACCATTGTAATTGCTACTTTTCTCGCTGTTAGTGTTTTTAATGAAGGTTTTATACCCATTTTGAAAATACTGAACGTCATGGGAATCACGATTGGTCTAGAAACCCATGCGTTCGCTGTCAAAGGGGACGAAACTCGGATCAAACGCTCTGAAATCCGAGCTTCGGATGTTTCAAAGGAAGCCAGGACGGTTCTATACGAAAGAACTTCAGAGTATGAACATTTCGAAGTGGAGAAAGGTCCATTGTATGGAGCAGGAATCGCCGATTGAAAATATTTAAGTATACCGTACCATTATACGAGTAAAGCTGCCTGAAACTTTACTCAAAACTTTAAACGCGTTTTCCTCGAAACTACTTTTTTCAAGCTGGCGTGCATGATATCTCAAGTCCTACTGAACCTGTTTTATTTGAAATTTTGCCTGAACCTTCTCTGTACATCGCTCTGTCGCTTGGAAGATTAAAGTCAAAAATTTTAATTTTTAACTATTTTTAAAAAATTTGACTGTCGAGAAAAACGTGAAAAGAAATTTTTTTCACTTCTCCGAGGTAGAGGCGATAGCGACATCTTTACTGATTAAGAATCCGTTGGATCTTTTACCCATGCACGCTAGGGCATCCCCTTTTTTTTGGAAAAAATCCCCCACTTTACCAGCCGATAACTTTTCGAGTTTTGAATTTTTTAAATTTTTTATGTATTTTTAAAATGTAAACAAACGAATGATAAAAAAATGGATAGTAAAAATATTCTTTGCTTTTTTTACAGAGCTCTACACTGGAATACCCCCTTAATTGCAATTTTTTCAAACAAATTTTTTCGCGTCATTTAATACACAAATCCTTCTATCTTCTCAAAAACACTCAAGTCGTTTGGTGCGATATTAAAAAAGTTAGACTCCTTTGAAAAGCGCAAAAATACTTTCTTCATCCACTGCATATATATAGATATATAGCTAATAATAATAATGTATTTTCCCTGTCACAATAACATTTAAGGAAACATATCTCGGAATATTTTCTATGGGGCTATGCAACCATGTCGGCTTCAAAATGTCGAAATTCTTTCTTTCTGCATCTTTTTAAAGCTCGATATGTGTAGAATACTATGGCATATTGAAATTATTAAGAATGGCGAATTTGTAATACCGAATACGACAGCATTCTTTTATTTTAGCGAAAGCTTCGCTTTAAACTTTAAACGCGTTTTTTCGAAACTGCTTTTCGATCTTGTACCCAGCAGATCCCCAAACTTTTCATCCGATTAACTTGATATTTTTACACGTTATTCCGCGTAATATTATCTGCAATGTTGCGTACAATTTTTTTGATATCTTAATCAGTTGGATTTTGACAAACGTTTAAATTTGATCTTTTTAAGCTAAGAAATAAAATCTTCTTCTCAACAAGCCGCGACTTTCTTACTTTTCAAAATTATAGAAAAATCGAAGACAATCCATTTTTGTACAAGTTCGCACAAAATTTGTTTACTTTTTACAATCCAGTCACATTCGCCGCTGGATGTACGCAAACAAGGTTCCACTGGATATGGTGTCAGATAATGTTGTGCCACTGCGCGATTTTGTAATTTTGTGTAATAAAAAAATATAAACATAGAGTTAAGATGTCGCTTAAAGATTCCTATAAAAATCTTGATCCTTTACCAAATACTTGAAAGCGAAACAAACGTTAGATTTACCCTACTTTTTTTAAGCTTCCAAGATTGTATATCCCTTTACTAAAATGTATTTTTCGAGCATATTGTTATTTAAATAATGTTATTTAAAATAAAGTAATAGAGAAAATAGCAAATAAATTAAAATTTATTATTCTATTAAGATACAAAACATGCTTCATATTATACTACACTTTTGAAGGCTTGACAAGACGTTCTGTAATTTAAAAAATACCATAATATTAACACTGTAGTACAAAATATTAGCCTATAAAATACTTTTATCTTAACAGAAGGACCTACTTACACAGGAATTTTTAGAAATACGCCTTTCTGGCAAAAAATTTTATTATGAAAATGTCTATAAAAAATATTTTCAACCAATCGAAAAATCTCTATGAACTTCAGTAGCTTTTGTCATGTAGGAAATGAAAATTTTGGATAGTTTGTTCATACGAGTTCGGAAAAACATGGAAAACCGATTTACAGCTCAATTCCAGGAAACTCATTGTGCAGCTACTTCGACATGGTTATTTTGTTGAAAATAAATAAAAAAAGGTACCTTTTTCTATACGTTAACATTTGTATAATAAATCTCATAAAAATATTTTCTATTGAATTATTTAAAAGAAAAGAGTTGCTAGGAAAATTTACTATGATTTTCATACGTCCAAAATGTTAAGCGTCCTTAATATAGATTTCTTATAGTTGTATTAATATTACTAAAAAACGATATAGTGGAATTCGATATCGATTTATATTCACTTTGGAACACAATCTGCGATCTTATATTAAAATTGTTGATAAAATTCCAACGGTGTTATATTCTGGTAAGTTCAAAGCCTTTTCTACTTGTAATAAATGAAAACCTAACGGCAACCACGCGAAAAGAATAAAATTACAAATCCATTTTCGTCAATTTTTGTGGTTTTTCCGTCAGTTGGTAGTTACAAAGAAGTATTTTAATATTTTAATATGAATATATCCAGTTGGCAAGGGAGTAATCCGATAGCACGAGCAGATACGTCAATGCGTCAATGCGGACATGGGCCGATATAGGCAAAACTAAAGAATATTTCGTACAATAGGTTTTTAAAATAAATGTATGGGAATAAAAATAGAGAACTATTTAAAGTTGACCTATTGGAAAAGTGTAATCTTTAATGTGAAATTCAAATTAGCTTTAAAAGTATAGGAAATTACTATAGAAGAAGCGTCTTAATATAACCAAATATCTTGTTTCGTATTTCAAAGATTATATGTTCGTTTAATAAATTAATAAATAAATAAGAAATAAAAGTGAGCTTGTAAAAAAGCCATTTTCTCTTGGATCTTAATGATTTTGAGATACATCGCGAAGCTCTACATTTTGAATAATTCTTTCCTGCACACAGAAATGGCAGTCATACAGGTAAAATCCTGCTAGACATTAAATCCTGTCCATGTGCGTGTATCCGTGACAGACTTGCAAGCATAGCCAACACATTCGTCGCTTCGTTCGCAGCTTGGATATCTGTCATCATCCATCAACCATCGATCTCCTTACCTAAATATTATACTTTTCGAATCTAAATAAACAGCTTCTACGAAAATCTCGTTCACAACTGCACATGCAAGTGTCGGAACACTTCCGACTGGTGACGCAACGCAAAGTAACTAATATATGAACAATATACATTTTATTTTTTTATATATTTGTTACTATCGCCACTAACAGTCTCGTGTAATTGCGACAACATTTGTCATTGTTCATTATTAAATGTGTAATTATTTTTACAATTAATCTGTTACTATTTCACACAAGCGTTGGCCGAATTGACAAAGGTAACTCAAACCGAAATCCAAATCCAAAACATTGATGGTATCTATTTTTCATTGACTGATAACAAATATTTTTCACAGACTGTAGTGAACTGAACTATACACTATAAACAACCTTACCTTTTATTTCATGCAGCCAGTAATTAATACTGATGCATACGGTGCCACCGATGCATAATTGTAGGCAGAATTCACTGTAATGTTTTTTCCCAATACCTCGAAAACTGAGAGTCCGCCGGTTACACGCAGAGGAAACAGTTGTTCAGAATGATATCCGCATCAAAATATTAAAAAAATCATCGAAGTCAGTGAGGAGGGCAAACTTCTTATCATAATTATCGTTGGTTGACGGAGGACACAGAAACAATCGCGATGCTGCGATGTATCAGACAAATCATTACAAAGTTTGTTAAAAAATCGAGAAATGAATTGACACATGGCGTAAGATTTAATATACGCGTCTATAGTTAATTGTAATATTAAGCTTAATAAGACATAAAATTAATTTTACACAATAAAATATCTTCTTAATTTTCAAAAATGTTTTAGTTGGAAACTTTTGCAGTAAAATTTGACTTGTAGTAAGTATTCTAATAGTAAAGAGAGGGTTTTGCATTTAAAAAATTACTGTTTAACAAGCTTATACTTTCATTCATAGAATCGAGTGAAAAATAAACAGTTGTTGCAATTGGGTGATTGAGATAAAAATTGGAGCATTAAAATCAGTTATACCATAATACGGTTGAATATAGTACAAAGTACGTACATGTTGCGAAAGTGTAGAATTCTATACTTCGTTTGCTACATGTCCTATTCTATAATTTATTTGTAATTCCATAGGAAAATTTATTTTAGTCAATTCAAACCACTACTATGCTGAATCAATAACGTCGCATGTGATACAAAAATGGTATCGGGGGTCGGATGGCCTCGAAAACGTGGGACACGAAAAAGCATCGAATGTCACGTTTGTTCTGTCAGAGCAGCTATAGTCGAGTCGACTATAATTGGTCGACTAGACCTGGTCGAGACGTGATACTGATATCAGTGGGTCGTTCAATCACATCCATTTAGTAGATTGGCGAGTCGAGCAGGTACCCGTAATACCTAGCACTGTTTGCTATTGTAAGCGGCGCGTAAAGTGGCCTCCTACTCCAATTGGTTTTCGGTTTATACGAACACGCCAAAATGCAATTAACTAAATAATGGAATTTTTATATGGAACATTCTTTTTATCAGACTCGGTCTTGAAAGATATTTAATAAAATACAAATTCATTATAGCTTTTCTACACGCGAGAAAGACTTGTGCTACAAGTGAGATTTCTTTAATTTGTCTGCTCATTATTAGATAATAAGGTGAAACCAATAAATTTTTATTGCGCAAAAGATTGCAATAGTTTTGCACGATCTTCGTAACATGTTTATGAAATGTTCTCCGTTTTGTGTGAGACAATAGTATCATCTGTTTTCCAATTGAAACAATTTCTTGCTCGGATTTAGAAAGTCGAAAACATTCGTTTTCCTGTGATTTCGCATATATATACACTGACTCGCGAAAATGTTCGTAAAAACAGATTTGAAGTTTTTTGAAAAGTTTAAAGAATTACTTTGCTAGATGATGCGCAAACATTTTTTTTTGAATTGCAATTAACCCAAGTTGCATTTTTATTTGAGCATACGGTGGAAGTTTATTTAGTTATCTTTGAAGGCGATATTAGTTTGAAGTTGCTATGAAAAGGTAATTGCGCATCATTTCTCGATGCCGCCTTCAAAAAATGGTTCAACACCTTCGTGAACCAAAATCCACACGTTAATATTCCTACGAATCGATAAAGTTAACATTTCTGAACTCGACGTCGTTTACAGGCCACAGTTCGGCTACAATTCTGTGATATTAAAAATATATTGTGCTACTTAAAAACAGTATTTTGCCAATTTTAAATATCGCAATTTACAGCCGACTAATTTGTGTTGGAAATATTTTTTTCTTACATAATTGGAAGTGTTTCAAGAATTTCACAGAACATCGTGTATACGATTTGTCCCGCTGTGTGGCTATCCAAATAATCCTAGCATTTCTCGCCTATTTTTATCGACATCCAAGGGTTGTCGCAAGATACCAATAAACTCGAACAAGTTCAATAGGTTCGGTTGGTTAGTGGTGAATGATGGGAAACACTAGCCAAACAGAAAACTTAAAAAGTTGGCTTAATTAGTCGATCAAACACAACTACATTTTTACTAAGTTGTACTGTTGAAATGCATTGCTTTTACTTTGACATCTAGTTGCAGTTATTTTCTTCATTCCACGTTCACACCGCATTCGTCGTCGTTCTTTTTCTTTTCTTGAAAAGCAGAGCAGCCAGCATGTACACAGACTGAAATACCAAGATAGTCTTGAGGTTACAATAAACTCGTTTGTCGCTAAACCGCAACGAAGCTAATCTTCATCTGCATATGAATGCATATGGATAAAAGGACCCAATTAGATTATGCGGCTAGTACTTTCGCGTGACTTGACTTTGTTGGAGCGGAAAACTTTGGTGAAAAACCGAGGTTATAACGCACTCGTGCAGCAGCGTAAAAGTAACTTCAAAGTGCAACGGAGCCCGAGTTTTCGGTTATTACTGAACCTAGCGGCGTAGATAACTGGGCTTTTTTAAGTTCCAAATCCGTATGATCTTAAATGCTCAGAAAGCTTGAGAAGTTGCGAGCGAGGGACAAGAAGACCGGAACGAGCCAGTCGATGGCGCGGACAAAACGTAGACAGCGCGAAGAAAATCTGGTCACGTGGCAAAAGGCGCGGGAGTTTATTGCGACTACAGTCGCAAGGCAATTGATTCTCTACATAATTAATTGCGACACGACAAAGGCAACGTGGCGCAGGATGTTGGCTATCTACGAATAAAAAACTGATTTCGCGATACACTTGCCGCAACACAAATGGCACATGGTCCACGAAGGAGTCCAGTGACATGGCGATCCGCATAGCGAAAGTCAAAGGTGTGGTACACACGTTGAACCTGCTACGGGAGAAAATGCTGAAAAACGAAGATCATTACGTTACGTAAGACTACGTGTCAGCTATCGCCGCTTCAGAAGCGTCTGGAAATCGTCCCCGAAGAAGGCAAGACAATGTCAGATCTAACCTCGCGGCTTATCATCGAAGGAGCAAGAATTCCGAAGGATTTCAGAAACTGAGTTGTCGCAAGGCCTTAACAGGGGAAAAATAAACAAGGCAAGTGTTATAAATGTCACGAGTATCATCATTGGGCTAAACAACATCCGAAACGAAGAACGAAATGTAGCGGGAGACCCCAAGGTGAAAGTTATATCAGCGAGGCTCTTGCATCCATCGAGGCTGCCGAGACGGATAGCAGAACGTGGTTCTTGGATTCGGGCGTGAATGATCACATGTCTAGTCCAGCGAAGTGGTTCGTCACGCACCAAAAGTCTAACGAGCCAAGGCACATTCGCCTTGGAGACGAAAGTTCTTTGGAAGCGCATGGTTAAGGCTGCATAAACGTGGGATCGTTCAGCGGTTCAGCATAAAAAGAGAATCATTTGGTAGATGCGTTGAAATGAAATCGTCCAGTTATGAATGCAGTTTCACCAAGGATGACCGTATTGTGGCAATGACAGAGCCATGGAGCCTGGCTGTGTTGTGCGGTTTGAAGATTACGAAGATTCCCCATGGACTTGCAAACGAAACCCAGAGAGGCATCAGCCAGTAGTTTTAAAAACTGGCACAAATGTAGACGAGTGAGGCAAATAAATGCACGATGGGAAAGATGCACCTACTCTCTCTCTCTCTCTCTCTCTCTCTCTCTCTCTCTGCAGCATCACCGAGGTAGAGCTGGACCAATTCAAGCCGAATCGTACGTACGAGGGCGGCAGCGGACTACATCTTGCAAACTGAAGCGGAGTCTTTAGGATTGAAGCAATTCGCACCACGCTGGAAACAACGCTGCCCGAACTTTAAAAAGTGCGTCTTTGTGAGCGGCACGCACAGGGTCAGACTAGTCTCAACCATATACATCGACGATGACTTGTTGGCGTCAATAGGCAAGGAGTCAATTCAGCATCTACTCCGAGATTTGCGCAAAGAACTCGAGGTAGCCGATAATAAGGCAGAACTCTTTTTAGTATTGCAGATTGTACGCGAGAGCGGCGGATCCATGGCCTTGCATCAGACAGATGTTCCGTATCGAAAGTGCAAATCCAGTGGTAATACTTGCTGATCGTCGTGAGGACGTAGGGAACCATCTCTCGTAGTCACCAGCGTGGTAAAGCAAAACCCTCAAAAGATTCACTGGACTGCGGTGAAACGGATCTTCGGGTACCTGGAAGATGTGGTAAACTACGGCCTCTTTTTTTTTTTTTTTCTTTAACGTGGGGAAATCCTCATGGACACCCCGGCGCCCTCTGGGTGGCGACGGGGTAGTGTCGGACTCATATCGACCAAAACCCCACGATGGTTTTCCTGACGTTGTTAGGAGCTTCTCGGGGTCTCTCTCGAACTCCTGCCGGGGCACTCCTTCGTCTTCTCCTATTGTTAAGGGAGACATCCTCTAGGTAAACTACGGCCTGCGACTCAGTAATGGCCGGCATAGGCGCTTGAAGAATTATACAACCAAGTTTGGATTCAGGCTGGTGTCCTGAAGTCCGCAGAAATACCAAACCACCGCGAAAGAGGTCGTCAGGAGCACCTGGACCCCGCTGAGATTCTGGAAACTCTGTATATGGGCAACGAGAGTACAACTAAACTGAGCAAGCACTCCTTGTGCCATAGAAGGACCAAGCACATGCAAGTCCTCTATCAATACACGAGACGAGCATACGAGAAGAGGATCTTTAAAATACTTGGCGCACATGATCTTTCAAAAGCACAGACAGACTCTGGGAATCATCCATTTACAGCGTAAAACGGAAGTGAAAGTGGTGAAATTTACTTTAATGTCTGTAGTTGCATTCACCCGCTAGTTAATTAGTTGGTTAGTCTTTGTCGAAAATTCCTCCTTTTCTCCAGAAGCGGAGCAGCGAGCACGCATGTAAGTCATAATAAATCATTCGTTTTGTTGCAAATCCATTTTTTTGCCAGTCGACCCCCCGGCAACTCCTTTGTAGCCGCCCTCAGATGCTTATGTGCAAAATTCAGCCAAAAAATGAGCACTGAGAATAAGGGCCTCCCATGATCAATGGCTGCACTATCAGTCGATGAGCTGTTAAAGGGAGAAACGATTGAATACAGAGTGAGAGAAGAAACGCGTGATAGCGTGAACCTGGCTCGTACCGATGAGCTGTGGAGGAAAAGTGCGCGCACGGCATGGATCATTGCCGGAGTGAACAAGATATACTGGCAGCCATAAGTATTGGGACACTCATTCATATTTAGTGTCGTAATTCAGTATCACATTTAGTATTCTTAGCTGCTTTCATTTTCTAGTTATTTTATTACGAATCTATTACTATTGTACTATCGGAAAAGGGGGATATAGGCTTACTCTATATATTTAGATTAGAGTCTAAGGAATAAACTAAGAGTCCTAAGAGTGCCGAGAGAATATGCTTTGGTGTCGTAAAAAGTAAATGAGTGTGAGGAGAAGAGTGCGAGAAGTAGTCAGTTTTTGTATTGGGTATCGCTTGTTAAAATAGAATTAAACTTCATTTAAATACAAAATCCCTCCTTGTCCTTACTCTAGAAGAACCAACATATCCAAAGATCCTACACTATTATTCTATTTGTATCATATATATATATTTTTTTATTTTATTTGGACGTATATTACAATCGATTCTCATTGAGAATTTTAAGTAATTTTTCTGGCGTGGTACTATGACGCGATTAAAAAGTATAAAGCGTGTTTGATTCTAATTGAATCTAGTGCTTAAATCGAAAGGATATTGTCTTTTTAGCCTGCGGATCTGATCCGACGCGTCGAGTAATTGAGTAAATTAGTCGTTTTGAAATTATTCTTTCAAAAATAATCAAAATTAAAAATAATACTCTATTTATAGAGATTATAGCTCCGATGGAGGAAATTAAATTTCAACAGTAGTATGAATCAGGGTAATCTGAATATCGGCAAGGTATAGATATTAAACCTAAGAAATGTTGTGGGAAAAATGTTATATTTACTCCAATAAATATTATAATGAATTGAATTTTTAATCATTTTTGATTTAATAAAAGTCCTGTAATTATAGGATATCAGTGGATTAATCTTGTAATAATTGCAAAAACTGCTCCTATTGATAATACATAATGGAAATGTCCTACTACATAATATGTATCATGAAGGATAATATCAATGGAAGAATTGGATAGTATTACGCCTGTTAATCCTCCAATAGTAAATATTATAATAAATCCAATTGATCATAAAATAGTAATATTAAAGTTTAATTTAGATCCGTGATAAGTGGCTAATCATCTAAATACTTTAATTCCTGTAGGGACGGCAATAATTATTGTAGCTGAAGTAAAATATGCTCGTGTATCTTTTT
>JACXIL010005328.1:0-29205 GCA_014737365.1 Bombus soroeensis
ATCTGTATAATTATTCATAGCTTATTGATCAATCATGCGACGAGTTCATTCAGGATATTAGGTAACTCGAGGTGTAGTAAATGTGAGAATTTATTAAGAACGATATATCTGGTGTACGACATATTTGCACATGTTAAATTAATTAAATAAATATAAAAATCACGCGAAATTCTAAATGAAACGTTAGCCAGCCAACTGTGTCATTAAAAGCATTTTCTTCTTTCTTTTTTCAACTGTTTTATCCTTGCCTTTTTTTTATTCCTTTCGCGTAACGACTTCTATGAATATGAACGTGTCATGATCTCTGATATGATTTATAACTTTGGTTAAGAAAAATATATATCTCTATTTTTAATAGACGCATGACCCAACGCTAATTGCCTTGAACTTGTATCAGAAAAATAAAACGAAATTTGTTGACACGTATCGCCACACAATTCAGTCTAAAGACATATAGATCGCTATCTTTAACATTCATTTCATAACACACATGCCAAACTTCTAAACCCAACCAGAGTCCCCTGGCAATTAACTGGAAATGTTCGAGTAAAAATGTGGAAGTTGTTGTGTATGTTTTAAAAATATGATCGCATCTTTCTGATAAATTATCCAGAGTTTCATTATACAAGTGGAAGTCCAAGTAACAACTACGTATCGCTAGACTAGAGAGTTCTATGCTTTTATTAAAATTTAAAGTAATTAGAATTAACTATAAATAGATTAAGAAAGATATTATATATAAAACATCTAAAGCATATTATTTGTTATAATATGTAGTAGGTGGAATGAATCTCTGTTTGAGTTCCATTTCTTTAATTGCGGCCATAACAATAAAAGTTTGCATAGAATCTGCAGTCTGTATATCACATAATTTACGAGCAATAAAAACATCATATTTTTAAATCTAAAATAAACTTCTGAAATTTTCCTTCGAACGTATATACAGCTAATGGCCAGGAACCCTTTCTGTAACTTTAAACGCTCTCTTCAACAATAATTTTCTATATTTCAAACTTTACACTTGGACTTGATTCGAATGCTTTTGTACAACTTCCTCTCAGAAGAATAAAACATTGACGACACTGCATCGTTATGTGTCCCAAAATATACATATTCTTCCCTTCGAACCTTAGCGAATCGCGAAGCGGAGAAGATAATTTACATATTAAATCTTCTATGGTGATACATATGTATATTATATATGTATGCAAAATAGGACCCATTTTCGTTCGTTCGAAAGTAATGATTCTTATTATAAAAATAGATCGCTAAAACTAAACAAGACTACATGATTTAATACA
This sequence comes from Bombus soroeensis, assembly GCA_014737365.1. Lineage (NCBI taxonomy): Eukaryota > Metazoa > Arthropoda > Insecta > Hymenoptera > Apidae > Bombus > Bombus soroeensis. The sequence goes on from JACXIL010005328.1 coordinate 1,302, forward strand.
TAGGATGTTAAATATTCAATTCTTCCAGCCTAAGAGCTCGGTTCTTGAGAATTAAATTCAACAGTTCCGTAAGACTCTTGGCAGGAGAAATTAAATTACATACTTTTCTGTCAATGCTCTAAATAAATCAGCATTCAATGTACGATTCTAGATAATTGTAAATTTGCAAGCCTCCATTGACGTCATGTCGAGGGGCCAAGCGTCAGAAGATTGTGATCTGTTTTATTCATTTCCACAGCCCCTTACGAAGATACGTTTATATTTAATTAGATTAAATAAAGACTGAATAAAGGCACTCTTAGACCGTGTAACAAAATTGTATAGAGACAAAATGAAATCTCGTCGTACGCTAGACACTTGTTATGCAATGCAATGATTCTTAAAATTGTTGGAGTTGAAAGATCCTCTATAATAAACCGATAAGTGTACTGCTTATTAACTAACTAATCGTTATTTCTAGACTGCAGATATTTATGCAGATTCATACTTTTATAAATATAATTAATAATTAATAGAACCTATATAATAGCCATTATTGCCCTTAAATTTCTCATTAGTGTATAAAAATCCACAGTCTAGATGCTTGCATAATACAGAAGTGAAATCCCAGCACGTATCTGTATTTAACAGCTCCGATTCAACAATCAAAAATGTCAGTTCCGCATATGGATCTACTCCCAAGTTGCTTAAATAGAAAGGAAAATAACAAATGACGCTTATGAAAATGCTCATAAATCGCGCTGTGAAAGAAAATGGATGCCTCGAAATATAGCACAGCCATATTTTGTATTTGTTATTTAGGCAACGAACGGAGATATCAAAAGTTATTCGAGTCTCTGTTTAGTTATCTAAAAATATGATCTCTATCGTGTATCGTTGCCTTTAGTGATATATTCAAATATACATAAACCATCTCGAGGAGAATCGTTGAAAATTTTTCGTAGCGGTTCATAGAAAGGGTTAAGTATACTTATATACTCTACACGTTCCTTTTTACCTGTCACGATAGGGTACAAATGTATTAAGGCGCGATCATGACGGGTATAGTCTGGTGTAAAAAATTCATATTAAAAGTGTGTGTCTAATTTTCAAATGTAAAATGTACATTATGTAAAAATCTATATCTCCATAGATGGTAGAACGCTGTTCAAATATTAAAATTAAATAAGAAACGAAACAGAGCTATGTACAATGGTGCATATACAGATCTTAATCTAGTTTATCAGAGACCAACGGGAACCTGACTATCCGCAATTGTCGACCGAAATCGCACACTACGCTATCTCTTAACGCTAACATTTGTTTTACGAAAATACAACTATCTGTGTGACCCAGTCTCACTTCGCGTACAGGTTCTCCCGTCCTCACGTCCCAAACTACTAGTGATCCCTGAAATCGTACAAATTGCAAATTTGTCTCATATTTTCATGAACCTTACCCACACAATATTTACGTGGCAAGGGTTGCTACGAAAACTGCTAAACTAATAAAAATTTCATCTCATTAGAATGGAATATATGCACATACCTGACTGCTGGTTATGAGTAAATGATGTGTTAACATGACTAACTGTAAACTGTACGCTGATCTGTGTGCTGGAAGAGCATGTAGTAAGTGTCCCTGAAATCGTTCCCATACGCATAACCTCTCATCAGTGCCAATGCTTATCACGTACGACACAGAGCACGTAATAGCGGCTATAGCACCATCGTGAGCTTGTATACTGTACATACACGTTCCTACGAATAAAAAATAAAAATATGAGTTTGTTATAAAAAGTTATGATTTGTTATCTAGGATATAATATACATACCAGTTAAGAGATCCCAGACACACAAAAGGCCATCTTGAGATCCACTGCCGGACGTCATAGGGCTCACCCTATCAATGAATAGACAGGATATGGGGCCACAATGACCATGGAGGGTATACAATGGCAACTGGTCCTCCAGCCTGAAATTGAATTTGAATTTAAGTAAGCGTAACTAGCGGACATTCCAGAGAAATCATGAAACAAAGATACATACCTATATACTTTAAGAGTGTGGTCCTGACTACCAGTTAAAACTCGACCACCCTCACTGTCAAGCACCGTTATTGCTTGCTGGTGTGCTTTATGAGAGCTAATTTTCATGCAGCGAAGGTCTTCTTCGGATTGCATGATGTTATTTATATCCATAGGTGAGCCAGCACTTCCTGTTCTAACGTGAGCTAAAAAAAAGTAACAGTGTAAAGAGCAATGTATTTAAATAGTATCAAATGAACTTACTTCTTCTATAGGAGGTGAAGCCCCAGTCAATTTGTTGACCTTCACTATAACTTTCTAATTGTAAAAAGTCAATGGAACCGTTTAATTTAGCTGCCACCACTCTACTGCCGATGAATTTTACGGCGGATATTCCGAGCCCTGATCCGTCATCGAACAAACACTAAAGTATTTCATTTATTTTTATTTTTGTTATTTTCTAAAATATTAATATTGATATTGATATTGATTTTTTGTAATATTCACCTTAAATTTACCTGTAGTACCTTCCCAAAATTCTAAACTGCCGTTTGCACAACCCACGACTATAAGGTTCTCCTGATAGTCCATACACCAAATAGGAGACACTGCATGTGAGATTTGCATAGTTTTATCTATATTCACAAAAGTCACATTGTCCACTACACCGGGTGAGTTTAACTGTACACTAGGAATGCACAATTGTTCTAAACTCCCTGAATTCTGCAGCTCATCTATAGACCTATTATGTTCCTCAAAGAGATGTTTATATTGGTCACCAAAATCGAATCCTTGCTCGCGATGTTGCTGTGCTCGGAACTGTTTCATCATTGTAAACTTAATATTTATCGCTGATTTTAAGTCTGGAAGATCGTAAGCGTTGTCCAAACTTTTACGACTATTCTTCTTTTTCTCCAAATTGAATTCATTGATTTGATAATCATAGTCCAGCGTGTTTCCCATTGAATGCCTTTTTCTATTATCATTTTGTCCTCTGTGCATATTATGTAATCCAGGAGAGGATTTTCTGCAGTGGACAGTCGACGCTGGCCAATAATACGATCCAAACAGATTAGTGTTCTCCATTTCCCCTCTCGAAGGTGGTGAGCCACTTTCGTAATCCGACATTAACTCATCCACGTCCGGCGTTGTGTGGTTCAAGTTTTTATTAGGACTACTAAAGAACTGTTTTCTGTCTATGTGAATTAGCTGTTCACCCGATGTTGCATCCCACACTTTAATGTGTCCAGCTAAACAAGTACTAGCTATGGTGTTGCCGTCTGTAGCGATGCATTCTACTTCTTGAGCGTGACCTTCAAGAACTAGAGGTAATGCTTCCAAAACTAATTGTGTTGCTGAATCTTGTGCCTTTTCTGTCTGATACCAACTTGCTCGCCATTCGGCGTAATTTCTCGAGCAAATACATCTATAGAGAACAACCATTGTATAGGCGACGACAATAATACTAATGAGACATAGTACTGTCGCTAAAAATATTTCCATCGGACTGGAGGGAATAAAAGGAGCATCCGCGTTAAATCCTCGACTTTCTGACCTTGTTGGTAATTCCATATCTGTAATAAATTTTTAATTGAATGACTGTGTCGCTAATTGTATTGATAATTTTTTTATGTTATATATACTTACCTGAGAAATCTAAGGGGTCGAAGGCAACAGTCGCAAAACTCTGCCATTGAAAATGCTGCACATCATTTGGATTACTGATTTGTTTCACTAATTGCGGACTGACAGCATGAGACAGTTTCATAGTAGGTAATATAATTATACGTCCACCGGCGGCAGAGATGTTGTACATTGAAAGAATCGAAGACCAGTGATAAAGCGATAAACGATTCCAAGGTGGAAACTCCACAGGTTTTAATTTATTTAATTCATCGGTAATATTATTTGTTAAATCACCCTAATGTATAAAAAAACGCGGTAAATTAAAATTTATGTTCTGAAAATTCCATACGTTTAGCGCTTAAAATAAAATAAACAGATGGTCCCTAAATTACCTGTTTGTTCAAATGATCTGGAGCAATGGTTGCAGAAGCAATTGACACTGATTTCATGGTATTTAATTCAACGTAATTGCTTGAGGACTGGGACCTGTCTACTGTGTATCCATCAATATCTGATTCTGGTTTTAATGTTTCGCTTAGATGTATAACATGTTCAACAATGCCAGAATTGTAAATGATCATGCTGATCCAGACAACCATCCATACCATAAAGGCACGCTGAAATATTCGAGTTCTTGCCCAGAAATGTACTAGACGTAAACGTTTTGGAATTTTGCCAAATGTATGAGTGTTTTGTGTATTTGGAGCTATGACATTTGTCGGGCCACTAGATAAACCATTTAATCTCGGATGAGATTTTGATCGGAAAATATTTGGTTTTCTATTCGTTATGGTTGTCGTAAATTGCTTACGCGTAGTTGGTATGTTGGGCAAGTGAAACTTCGACGTTTCATTAGACAACTCAGTCCGTCGGATATCGATAGCGAGTATTGTTGAAAAGAACATTATTTGCAGGAAGAAATCATTGACTAATCCCACAATGGCAAATATACAAAATTCTTGTATGGCTGGCACAAAAGTAAACAATCCAATTGTCAAGATTGTTACTTCTGTAAGCAAATTTTTGGTAATGGACCAACCCTCTTTGGAGAGGGCTTGAGCAACGCGTATTTTCACATCCAAATGTGCTGGAGTACTCACTACACTTTTGGTTAATACCAACACATTTTCTAGCCCAACGATAATCACCAAATATGGGAACACTTCTTTTCCACTTAAACTCAATGTTAAGCCAAAAAAAAAGCAAATACCCACAGTCATAGACAAAGAACCTATCACTGTTACTGTTGCACTAAAAGCTATTCCAATCTTTGATTTCACTAACTCTATTTTACGCACAGAGAAGTAAACATAGAAAAACAAAGCAAAAAATGTCATCATCAGGGGGAAAAAGTCACTATAGTTAAATTCACCAGGATAAAGAATATGCAATGTTTCATCCATTGGAATGTAAGTAGCATTATCACTTTGCGTCTGATGAAGATGATAGTAACTTTTCAATCTATGTTGTAATCCTTTTATAAACCTGAAAATAAAATCAACCAAATAATATGAAGAATAATTGTCAACTAATTATACTTATTAATTAATTACTTACTCGGGGTCATAATCCTTTAAGAAAATAGTTACCGCATATTGTAAAATCCTTTGTCTAAGTCGAATTGGATATCTTTTAATTCCAGTTTCTTTTAAATTCATTCCAAACATTACTTCGGCTAAACTAATTTTACCTTTTTGTATATTCTGTAAAATATAATTTTATAATTATAGCAAATCATTTGTTGGATATTTTATTATTTCTGGACTTTATTCAATCCACTGTTGTCATACCTGGTACGAATATATAGTATTTATAAGATTTGTGTCTTGTGCATATAATTCAATACTTCGTTGCCATAGATTTGCAGGTGAAAGAACCAAACAATTATATTCTGGCAAAACTTCCGACTTTTTGCCATTTCTTTTTTTAACTGCCTCAATATGTAAGCAGACTTGACCTAGTGTCTTTAGCCTAGAAGGAATAATAACAATAAAGACAAAGAACAACTCAAAGAGTCAACTAAGCACAAACAACTTACGTTTTTGGATGCTGATAATTCTGTATAATTTCTAAAAGATTAAAAACTTCATACAGTGGACCTCTGAAAGCATCCATCAGTGTTAACTCCTCTGTCCATGGTATAACTCCAACCCTTAATACCACTTGTTGCACATAAAACACAGAGTTCTCTGTATTGTTTTCAGGTACAATAGTATGATTAATTATTGTCCTTGGCACGTTGCCAGGCATTGGTAAATTAACCAAAGGAGAACTATAGAAAAGAAAAATGGCAATTATTTTTTAATTCCTGTTAATTTTTATAGGACACAAATGAAGCAGTATTACTAACCAGCATAGCAATACAATCGAGATTGCCAATGAAATGATTGCAATGGGATGAGACGAACAAAACAGGCCATGGGCATAATATAGCCCTGCCACCCTATCTGGTAAACTACGAAACATTTCACTTTAAGGCAGCCACACTAACATGTCTTATATCATGTAGATATACATATTATTAGCATATGACCTGAGAACATTTGAAAAAAAAGATATGATAGGTACAGTAGTGCATAATATGCATGCACAAGAAAAGACATTCATAATAATATTTGCTAAAAAGAAATTCACAATAAATTAAATACAGTAGAGATCATAGATTTATTGGAGCACAAGAAAGGACATTCATAATACTTGTTAAAAGGAAATTCGCAATAATTTAAATACAATGTATCATGGACTTATTGAAGCACAAGAAAGGATATTCGTAATAATATAGAGATATAATAATAATCGCAATAATTTGAATATATCTAATCAAATATACGTGTATATAAACATTTACAGGGAATGATTTCAGAAAAGAAAAAGAAAACGTCCAACGTATTTTTCTTCACGTTATCAACGACATTACGCAATTGACGTATTATTCAATTCACATTTTTAGAGGAACGAAAGGTTCAATGATGCACGGCGTGCAAGGTTGCGACGAGCAAATGCGTTTTTGTCCAACCAAATCCATGACGCAATAAGCGGCACGAATAAAACGATGATTGGACACGACGAGAAAACAAGTCGACGTTGCACATCACTTACGTATGCGTACCACACTAATTATATCATTTCTCTCAGATCGGTCTCTTCATTTCAATTTACATTGTCGGACGAACAATCGACACAGTAACAAGTGAAAACGAGACTCTTTTTCCACACAAAATAAATCCACTATAAAATGTACATTATCACTCTCCTAGCACCATGCTAAAGAAGATTCTTCAAGTTGCACTCCACGCGAATAATTTATACGCATGAAAAAAAACACTACTAATGCGATAAAAAATATTCTTTATCATACTTTATTTTCAGTAAAATCGAACAAATAATCCAGTAGGAAGTGTAGTTTTATGAAGATACAGATAGGAGCTCGAACGATTTTGAGGTTAGGTTCGCTCGTCGTGGTTGCACGTATATGTGTAGATGATAGTCGGAATTGATCTTACAACGCGAAACGCGACGTAAAATGCGCAAGAATCACTCACACGTGCTTTGAATCGTGCGTCATTTCTCAAATAAAGGAGAGCGGAGGCGAGTACGAGTACGAGCACGACGATGCTCGTGAAACGACTTCGTAAACTAGATGAGTGTAACCGGAGAAGCCGAACACGACCGGCGTAAATTTCCTGAGTGCACTGGCCGGTTTCAATTTAACCCGCAACGACACTGCACAGAGTGGTAATTTATTTTTAAACGATCCGGTCGAGCCTCCGACTGGCGACCAATCGCAGGTGCATTAATGTTATGCAGCCCAGCTGAGCCCCTCTCGCGCCTTTTGCCACGCACGTGACAAAAAATTTGATAAATCTGTGGAATGAGACCGACGACAAACTGAACCAATTCTCTTGGCTTCACGTTCGCTTTTCTCCACCCTCTTCAACCCATCAAGGACTAACGTTGCGTCAAGGCAGCATTTCATTTGCAATTTATCTAATCAATTTTCATTATTGAATTCTATTTTTCTTTTTTAATATTATGTCCTAGGACCTATCTAATATTTTTTCATCACTATTTTTTCCATCATTATTTTTTGAATTACTATTTTTTCCACCTAGCTCTCACGATTTTATAAAGTTTAAAAATATTGAAGTATTTATAACATTATAAAAAAGTTTTGTGAACATGCAATTCTCGCATTTCAAATATTATTATTAATATTAATAGATTGAGTAGATTAACATTTTGCACTGTACTTGTTTAGTAGTGCATACGACAGAAAATGTATTAATTCTTCGGTCTGGCATAACGTAAAAAAGAACGAATAAATTTCTGGCTTTATTACTATTCATTACATTATCTTTACATTGAGTGATTTATGTGATAACTGTGTATATGTTCAACATATAATAGGAATTAAAACAATGATATTTGAATCTAAAGAACAATAAAATGATTTATTTAATTAGACGATAATTGTGTAGGTTATTAGTATATTAAAAATAACTTTCAAAACATACTTGTCTATTCTTTAAACTTCCAAGTATAGATTAGGCTAGATATATGTCTATACTTCATTATAAATTCTATTCATATTATTATACATTCTGTTATATAAATTTTATAGCCAAAAGTATGTAAATTAAATTGTATTGTGTCTATAATGTTTTATTATACAAATTTTCATATAAAATAAATAAAGAGTAATGTATAAAAAGAAAATAATATGATATATAGTACCTATTTCGAATTTAAATTCTATTTGGAGAAGAGAACGCAAGTGGCGCTAGTAGTTTCCGCGTTTTCCGCGTCGGTCGGTTTGAATTCGCGTTTTGTTTCCCGAAATTGTGAAAATTATGTAAGAAAGTGATTTCAATAACCATAAATCTTTCTCAAAGAGTGATTAAAAGGTATCCTATTGTATAAAATGTTATAATTTCGCAAACAGTATCGCTAATTTATTTCATTTCAATGTTTTGTTACTTCGTACGAGAATATCACTGACGCTTCGCACGTTCAATTTATTTTCCACACCTGAGGCTGTAAATTCATCTGTTCTAGGTTTAATTCAACTACTGCAGCAATATAACAGGAATAAATCTAAGCGGGGTGAAGTAGAAAAGAAGTAGGAAGAGTAAAGCAGCCGTTAATTTAACAAAATGGGAAGCATTGTCGTAGGACCAAGTAATTGGTGAGTCTAATTGAATTTTTTTTATGTGTGAGTAGAAATGTATGCGTGCGCAGTATTGGAGATATTATAACGTTGCAATATTTCTAACATAATGAAGCTATATAAATATGTATAATATCCCAATATTTAAACAAAATTTTTATTTCTGTATGTATTTTTTGATACATACTTAATACCCTAATTGTAAAAAAAAGATTGTTGCCCCAATAGAGACCTTTTCGCCAATTACAAAAAGTCATTCGGACATATTTGCTTTTTTATTATGTTTATTCTATCTCGTCAAGGTAATATTTTATAGTTAATCACGATCATGAAATTCGGTATTCAGCATTAACTTTTGATGCAAATTAATTTTTTTTAGGTATAATAAAAAATAGAGAAATGGAAAAAATATGGTTTTAATCAGTGCAAAAGAATTGATCATTTGTCAGGATTGGGCAGGAAGAATGTTGTACTTGAATTTTTGAGCTTGAGTCTGAATCCAAATGTTGGTTTGAACTTGTATATTTTTTTGGAAAGTTATAAAGATATTGAAAGATATAAATTCTGATCGTTACAGTAAAATTCAATTTTCTCCATGGACTAAAGTTACCTTTATCATTTAAATTTGATCATTAATTATGTTTATTATTTTATTTTGATCTTGCAATTTCCAAATGACAATGCAGTTGCAACAATTTTTTAAAATAGAAAATACACGTAATTCTTTAATTCTTTAAATAAGTGGTTTTCGTAATTTTGAAATTAATAAAAAAAGAACAAATTTTAATTATGTTTAAGACATTATTAAACAAAGAAAAGGTTACAAATAGTTAACCCATCACATTCAGCACGGAATAATCGCATTTTAAAGTGATTTGTACTTTGAACGAGAACACGCTGGATCAAACTGTACAGAATATTCTGGACACTCGACGCTCTAACTTGACGCTCAGCCCAAGTAAAGCAATCGATGCTCACCGCAGATCTTTCAAAAATAAATTTTTGCTTCTCGTCTTCAGTAGAAAAATGATTGAAAGGAGGAGGAAGTTTCTATCTTCCAATAATAAGTGCCAGATCCAGCTTTCATGTAAAGAGTCGAATTTTTTTAGAAAATTGCCTATTATTATTGGTCTTGTTTTTTATTTCAAAAGATAAAATTGTTCCTCTTCCTCGACAATTCGAAATTCTTGAAAATTTGTTAGATATAAATAAAAATTCTAATTTTTACAAAATTCGATTAATTCAATTTTAATTTTTTTTATTATTTATTTGATTTCACGGTATTAAAATTTCTAAATGAGTATTATATTTTAAACGATTAAAAAATTTCCCAAAGGCTCTAACTGAATTCCAAAAATTTTCACTGACCTTGAAACAAATTAGAGCCTCAAGATAGATTTCTAGTTTTATCTGAGAATTTTCCAATCGCTTTAAAGTAAGATGGAGTTTTCTCAACTTTTTTACCAATTTTGAACCAATCGGGTCAAAAGTTGCACGACGAACACGTGCTGCACAGTTTTGAGCCAGACTACTCAGCCTACGAAGCTTTGAGCTTTTTGGACAGCCTTCCGCTTAGTTATTTTTGCGAACTCATCCACCCAATATCGTCACTTAAAACAGAAATACAGCAGCCCGCGTGTATTCTATGTTATTCTACAACTATATTCTTCTATATTTTAGAGAGAAAAAGTTCAGAAGATTTATAATAGAATCTTTTGTCTTTTAATTATTCAGATTTTGTATAATTTTATTATTAATTTTTAAAAGGTTAGATATTTAGAACTATCTCTTTCTATTTTGTCAATATTTTTAAAACAATTTATAATAGAATATTTTGTCTCTTAATAGTTCAGGTTTTATATAATTTCTACATAGAAAAGTCTCAACATTTTTAAGTTGCACTTAACTCTAGAAGTTTAGAAGATTCTTTCAGGCCTGGACTAAGTCTGGACTCTTTCAGTTCTAAGGCTTTTACTATTTTCCCAATTTTAGATTCTCCAAATATATCTTAAATGAAATTCTTCATTTCAACATTTCAGAATCATTTCTACGTTATTTAATATCTAATATATCAGGAAGGAAAGTTTAAGAGACTTGCCTTTCTTCTTTTCGTTTTTACCTCTTAGTTATTAAAATTTTATATAATTGTCAGATAGAAGTAAATAAGTTTTTTAATACTGTTTGAATTCTAGATTTCTCAAAGATGGTCTGAATGAAAATTCCCATTGAAGGAGCCTCCAATGATCTTCCACTCTTGAGTTCTTTGTTCTCTGCTTGAAAAGATTTATTACTATCACCTAGACAGTGCCTAGACACAGAACAAGTGTGTCAAAGAATCTTCTTCAAAGGGACCTTCAAAATTGTTTTACATTCTAAGAAGCTCTTTACTGCATCTTTATTATGAAATTTGTGATTATGGATTTTCCTTTGTCCCCTACTTAAGAAGGATCACCAAATACTTTGCAGTATCCTACTGTTCTGCTTATGATATATTTCCTGATGCTGGTAGATTCAGCTAACAAACAATTTTGGATATTTGCTGTCATTAACAATAATGGAAAATTTCTGATTGCGAGAGACTTTATGGGAACAAGTTTGAAGTGTGAAGGTTATCTGCTACTCTTCATGACTGACCGATATGAATTTCGTGTCACGCGTGCACCTCATGACTTGGCTCATCTATAGCTGTTCTAAATTTTTGGACACTGATTTTTGTGTCCCCTCTTTGGAATAAATTTCTCTTCCTAGTTGAATGCTGGAATATTCCATCTTAGCAAATCTTACTTCAAAATCTCTCTTACAATGAGAATAAAAAAGCCACAGAGCGTTAAAACTTATTTCTCCCTATCACAATATTCCCTCTATCAAAATAATGTAATATACTAATTACGTAATCGTGATAAAATCGAACACATATTCATTTCAATGTGGCAATAAAGTAATTAAAGTTCTATGCTTCTCAGGCTTGTCTTTTAACCCATATTATATCACATTGTTGAACTTGCATACAAAATAATCATAATTAGCTTCGGTATGCATGACTGACCTTCTTTAGCATTTGTTAACAAATCTTTTACATTATCTCTCCACTATCTGTTTCATTAAATAGAATGCATGCTTCAGTTGTACTTCATTCAAAGCCAAGATGATTTCTCACTACTGATATTCCATGCATTCCTGGCAAATTAAAATTTCACTATTAGTCTATCTTCACAAAATGTTTACTTCTCAGTTGTCTATCTTCAGAAAAGTCGAAACATGTTTGCGAATTGATTATATTTGAGGCCTTCGCAGTAAAAATAGTCATATCTTTTCTGAACGTGAATTTATAACTTTAATTTATTCCAACAATTTGCAAAGTACAAAAATACTGAAATGCGTATTTTCTAAATAGAATCATTTATCGTATAGAATACATATTTATAGATATAACGTTGCTATAACAATATATATAATTATATATATAATATATTATTCAACATATACATTAGCTAGAGAATTATTCGTTTCATCGAACATCAGAATTCAGATAACCTCAAAATGCTACTTTGTAGCTTCAAATTATATATTATATTATATAGTACTATTTCAACTATTATTATATTTAAGTCACAATATTATCAATTTAATAATCGTTCTCATGTCCCATACAGGGTAGAAAGATTTGATGCTTTGTAGAAACCGTGCAATCTGTATGAGGAAGCCCATTTACTGAACTTGTTCGAGGTGCAGCCTGATCTTCGAGCAACATTTTTGCTGTTCAACATTCATATTGACGTAGATCCACGTAATATTTACCGTGAATATTTATGAGAAACCGCTGGATGGAATTAATTATATGAACTTACCGACGCACAGCAGTGCCTTTTTTCATCTGCTTTCCTCGTATTATAAATTGCCATGAACTACGGGTGAACAGTTTTATGTATGTTCGATTATACAGTGCATAATGTTGCACGAAAATCTGCTTTTCTCACACACGCCGGTTCTTTGGATCTGACTGTTCTTCTACTCGATATACAATGTTTCCATTTCCTAGAAACGAACTTCCTTCATGTTAAATCACGTCAGAATATTTCCGTGTTTCTGTTTTCCGATTTCTGCCGTGTTCATTCATTTCATTCTTTTTCTAGACTAATATTTTGTATTGCTTATATTGAAAATCTTCTGCAGAGATCGTTTACAATATGTATATATATATTTCTGAGAAATATCGAGATATTTTTTAATTATTTGAAATATATTCAAAATTTGAGAATAGATCAACATATTCAAGTAAATTCTGAGAAATTTCTAATCAGATATTATTTAATGTATAATCTCTGTTTCGAAATTTTACAATCGTTTATTTTTTTTAGATTGGATAATCACGGAATTTATAATTTGTTTTCGAAAGATGAACGTCATAGTGTGCTCGAAATTGGAATAAACGTGGAATAGAATGTACGCGATCCCAGAATCAGTTTATAAGGCAGACGACGAAATTCTCGATTTTGAATTTTAATATCCGTTGAGGTCATACTTGTTAATTATTATTTATGTAATTCCTTTTTGTTGATACACGCTCCGGGTGAGTGGTTGGAGACGAGGCGAATTATGGAAATACGATGAAATAATGTTTCATTTACGTACGAATTGTCGTCGATGTAATTATCGAATAATATTATGTAAAGATTAAGAATATATTCTATACTATGTATCGACGATAATTTTTACCACGCAATCGCGTTTATGTTCAATGCTTAATGTCTCGTTAACTCTCCATGTATGGAAACTTTTTGTTGTAATGCCAAATATTTGGTACGGAGGAAAATAAGAGAAACAGAAAGTAAAAGTAGCTTAACACTCGCTACAGATTTATTTGCTACGATACATACACAATATACAATAAATATACATAGATTTTCTTATTTCCTAAAATGAAAGTTCCAACAATGCCGTAAAAAGTAGCTGGAATTATCAACAGAATAGTTGTATTTTAAATATGATTAGATTAAATCAAAATATTTAAATTATTTTTACTAATTTATTAATTTTATTCGTTTACTGTGCAGGTTAATTAATTGTATGCATGATTGGATACAGTAAAAACTTTTTAACAGAGCTATCTATATAATATAGAATATTTTAAAATATTCTACAGTCTATTTAAAATATCTGTTTAGAAATTCGTTTTACTTGGAATTTCTCAGTTTCCAAAAAACAGATGTAGAAGTCTAAAATTGTATATTCTATGTTTAATTAGATATAGTAACAATTTCTAAATAGAATTGTTATTATTAGACCATTCAAAATATTAAACTAAAAGACAGAAATAAAAATTTCTCCTCTACAGAAGAATTATCCCAAGACCTCTATTAACGATAGTAAAATGAATTTATTGTAGCGAAAGGTAGAATTAAAGTTCTCTTTTCATAACAGAATTATTCCAAAACCAAGTAATTACTAGCGATCATTTCTTAATTGAAACGCCTGTTGGTTGCTGATGCTAATAAAACGATAATAAGAAAAGTAGAACATTCTGCCAAAGGTCAAAATTAAGCTTCCTTTCTGCAACAGATTTACTTCCTCCCCTTCTTCTTTATTTATCTGACCCATATATTTTAACACTAATAACATAAACCAAGAAAGAAAGACGTTAGAATATTTTATCAAAAGCGGAAGTAAACATCTCCACTTGAAAATAGAATTATTTCACATTCACTAACGACCAACCTACAAGAAATAAAAAATTATCGTATCTCAAACAAATATAAGTAATTCAAAATCCGGCTACTTCTTATCAATTCTTATAATTCTCAAGGTAATCTCAAGCTACGTAATCTATCGTTAGAAAGTTTCCTTGACACCTAACCTTTGGTGCACAACATAGTATGGAATTATTGGACACTGGGTATAGCTGGGTCTGCTATCCATTCAACGCAAGACGAAAGCATGTTTTCATCGCTGGCGAGCGTTTGAAGTCGGATTAACTCAGCATTGTTAGCCGGTATCCATCTCGACCATTCCATTATCCCGCTGATTGACGTACCTAATTGCATCAATTGCGTAACAAATGGAAATTGGGCTGCTGTGAAATGGTCAATGCCGCGTGCTGGAGGCGAGCGTCTGCGCCAATACACGCGGCGTGAAAACGCCCCTCAAAAACACTTCTTTCGCTTATTTATGGTGTTTTAGGAAAGAGTAAGAGGTTGGTTATGGAGGTTAGGGTTGCATTAGGAGCGAAGGACCACCGGCTGCACTCTGGCGGTCGATTTGACAAATTACGGTAAATAACCTGTTATGGTGACGTTGACCATGACAGATTGGGAGGTGCCATCACTGATACACATCATATTATTATGTATATGAATGGATGCCATGGGAGGCGATCGAGGGACGATTTCGATGCAACGACGAATGATGAGTTAACTGGGGATTAGGTTTTTTAGTGTCAGGCTGACGTTTCTGGTACCGAAATTTTCTTTTAATAGGATTACGATGGGCCCATGGGAGACAGGGGGAACGTCGATTTTAACAAAAATCCTGAGAATGTGGAGTTTAATATTTCTTCGTATGCTCGTACGTATGCTCTTTATCGCTGCACACGTCGTGTTAATTCAAATACAAATTTTCCACCTGTACGACGTATTTTTTATTCTGTACGGTTTAATGTGTTGTACTGTTATGAAGTTGTAGGTAAATTTATGCAGAATAGAACGAAGAATAAAATGTTTCACTCTGTGTATTGTCTAAGAGAAGATACAAAGTTGTGAAATTGTGTGTAATAATAAATGTTCGTTTTCTGCAAAATGTGATAAATATTTCTAACAAATATAATAATTTCATACACGTATGTATGGGATTAAGAAACTAATTCTTAATATGGCGTAAATTATTTTTCGATTTTAAATGTGGAAATTATAGTTCTGGACGGAAATTGAGATTTTCTCAGAAGAATGAAACTTCTAGCTTTCTAGATATTTTAAATAAATACAAGTTATTCTAAAGTTTTGAAAAATCTCATTTCTTTCGTTCGACCGATTGTGAGGTTCATCATGAGTCACGAATGAAGAGTTAACTGTGAGTTTCTAGATACGAAGATAGTTTGAAAAAGAAATTCAGATGTTGAATAAAATAAATACGAGTTTAATCATAAATATTACTAAAATAAATATCATCTCATACGAATATCATAAATAATAATATTCCGTAATACGAAAGACTCGAAAACGAAAAAGATCATGAAAATAACGAATAAAATTCTTAATGCTTTTTTAGTATTTACTTATACAGAAAAGACGAAAGTATTTAGAATATTCGAAGGATGTTTCGCAATCTATTAAGCGCGTCAAAACAACAAAGTAAATATTTTATTACGACACTAAAGAAATCGAGTACGATGATATAAATTGATATGAAAAAATTTCAAACGTAAATGTGTATTATTGCTTAATAAGTAATCTAATCGGCCATTATCAACAATAATTCGTCATCAGCATAAAATAATTAACAAAACTGGTAAATTTATAATTATGAATCTATCTAATTAGAATATACAATTTCCAAGAATTTCCCACATTATAACACTGTATTGCAATCATGCAACTTCGATTAATATTGATTGATGATAAAGTGAACTTTTTCACCGCTTTTACCCAACGATCCGATTTGTTGATTTTAGATTTTACAAAAGTGCAAATTTTTGGTATAACTTCGGTTCAATCCGCTATCTAATCTCTTAAAATGTTATTTGATCTTCGATAATGGTTAATTCAGACGAAATGAGTTTATACACAGTGGAAAATTGCACGAACATCGATTCCTTCGATCGATAAGCCAAACTTAATTCATTGCCATAGTTTCTCCATACTAAACGTTACCATAAAAGAAAGAATTTAACGCGGCAATTAAATAAAAAAAATGTTCCTTCCATATTAAAATTCCTCTCATATGAACAAGATTTTCCCTTACAATTTTTACCAATTTCGAACTTAGTACGCTGATTTTTCTCAGGAACCCCGCACTCTTTTTCTATTAGGTTGGCAACTAAGTGATTGCGAATTTTGTCAATAGGTGGTATTGACCGACCCAATACTTACGCAAGGATTCAAACGTCCAGATTCAGATAATTTCCGAAAGCATCGGTTGGCTATCAATTTTGCTTTCAAACGTTTAAAACAAGTTTAACGATCGTTTATCACGTTTAGCTAGCACGTTGAGAAATCGCTATGTAAATGATTTTTTTCTACAAACATTTCCTTTGCCTGAGAGAAATACTGAAATTATTCAGGTTAAATACATTGCAATAATCGCAGGACTGTAATAGAAACGATCTCTGTCTAATAATAAATTGTCAATTAACTATTTTTTTTATACATATATATAATGCAGTTTATCTGACCATGACGTGCTTTTGCTACTGTTGCTACTGTTACGCGCAAGCAGAGACAAGTATTCGTCTCTTGCATAAGCATAGACAATGTACGTACGTACATTCGTACCTGGTCTGTGGCATAAGTTCACAATTTTATTTCGCATCGTCGATAAACTCGCGACTGATAACGTCAGCTTCTTTCGTCATGAGAACTTGGAGTTGAAATTGGGTTTCGCAGGTGGCGCCAGCTATCGACATTTTGGTATTATCCTTGACTACTCGTCTACGGTGTTATCTATTATACTAGTTCGTGATTGGTTTCCGATAAATCATTGTCGACGTTGATATTAAATCACAGACGAGGCACAGGATAGACGCGACATGCAAAACTTTTGCGCATCCCGTGTCTTGCGGATTACAGAGTCCCCTTACCATTTTCGTTTCGCGTGCTACGTTATCGATTCGGTATGTTACTGGTACCGACCAGATGAACACGGGTTTGAATTAAAAATACGAAACTGAGGCTTGAAGATAACTACGCGGCTGAAAGTTGAGATTTAAAAGCGAGGCTTGAAACTAAATCTTGAAATAAAGATTGAACCCTTTGTAGCTTGTAACCCCCGTACGTCACTCTTCGTCCAAGAATGAGACTTAAAATTCAGTCAAACTATTGGGTCGGCAATTATCATTACCACCTAATGACAAACACCGCAATCACTTAGTTGCCAACATTACTAAAAGATACTACGATAAGAATTTTGCATGATCTAGATTGGATTTCATTGTGCGTAGTTTTGAGTTTGCTATCGTTTTTCGAAGTTGGTTAATCGATTAACAAGAAGATAATACAAACGTTAATTTTTGTGAAAGAATGACAATTATCAGATCTCAGTACGAGACCCGCCCATGAATTACTCAACGTTACACAGAAATCTCGACATGGAAGCTATTAGCAAGAATTCTGATGCCACTTGCTCAGAGGCGATAAATGAGAAATAAATATATGATAGATAAATGACAAATGGAGATAAATATTTAGACTAAGCTGCGAAACATCTATCTGCCACACTGCGATTACATCGATCGTCGGTAATTCGAAATGTACGGTAATCCGCAACATTTGTATAGTTTGAAAGGAAGGAAATGAAACGAAGCTATTGACACTATGCATAATTCCGTGTCTAGCAAAGGGAAATTCGAGTCGTTCTACTAAACTCTAACACTCTACTTTTGCCACGCTTCGTATCTTTCGAAACGTCAGAAAATGGTATACTTTTATATGACTCAGCTGAACTTCCTTTAAACACGAGGTCGGAGAACAAGACCGGGATCAATTAGAGAATAAAATAGGATTCGCGACGCGTCCGAATTATTCATTTTCTAATATTTACGCTAGTATTTCGAGATACAGATATTTGAAAACCGATACAAATTACCTGGATCCACCACGGCCAGGTGACTATGCCGGATCCCATTATACAAGATGTTCGGCTAGAGCCGAAATAAGTCGAAGATGAAGAATACAAAAATCGCGTTTTCGGCTTTGTTTCCTAGTTATCGATAATGAAAAATCGGCTGAAATGTGCCTGCACGCATGCAACCCGCCTTGCGCGAGCGAAAGACGGTCAGCCTATGCAACGGGGCGCACAGTGATTCTCAAACTGAACGACAAATGGGCAGCAGCTTGTCTCATACAAGTCATAGAGAAGAAGACCATGAATTCTAACCATGAGATGCAAAAGAAATGGTAGATTGAACATTAAGCCTGTTTACTCATGGAAACCCATAAGAGGTTTAGATGGAGTTATTTAAATCTAGAATACTACATTCTTATTTATACTTTACTGAGTACCAAAAGTACTTATTATTAATTACACTTGTAAATTATGTCTGAATCATATTTCATTAATTTAATACACCATAGATGGCATTGATACGAACACCTAGTCAGGATCGCAGCCAATTAGCTCATATTACTTGCTATATAATTAATAATTGTATCAGTTATACAGTTAATTGCTTCGCTGTATCGTGATACAATTAGTAATTATATATCAAATAATACTGATTGCCCGGGTCTCACCACGAGGAGGTGCTGCGAGTGGAGACCCACCCTAACCGCGACCCATCCACCCACCATTTACGCAAAAAGATCTGAAATTTATTTATCGTCAAATAAATGCTCCCTTTGCTGTGTCTTCGTACAATGTTCGAAACAAACAGCAAAATGAGCTTTGAGATGAAAAACCGACGCGAAAACTAAACCTGACTAGGACTCGTGCTTTTATCTATTGAGTTGGCAACTAAGTGATTGCGGATTTTGTCATTACCACCTAATGACAAAACCCGCAATGACTTAGTTGCCAACCTAATACTACCGATTACATACATTTTACCTACTTACATAGACCATAACCTCAAAGTAATCTACCTAACCATAAACCACAGCTACGTAAAAGTCTAAACATGTACTTAACCTGTCTACGTAATAATCTAAATGTAACAAAGGGAAAGGGAAGGGATAATGTCAGGAGTATGAGAGACCTTTTCGCAAGAGATTTGATAGCACAAACTTCACGAGAAGTGGATGCCATAGAAGACTGCGAAACAAATTCAATCTGCGAAAAATTAGTAAAATTCTATGAAATATGTATAATTATTGAAGATGCTACGTGATATTCAAACGTGTAATTGGAATGCATTTTATGTAAATTGGTAAAGCTGAAAGAAACTCGTTTCCTGGATTAGTACTTGGAAAAAATAACACAGACAGCATTGAAATGAGAATGTTTTATACGTGAAAAATACAGTAATAATTGTCAGTTAGTTTAAATTGCTGTTGATAAATTTTTGGAAGAAAAAGTAGGGTATCGTTCGTATCTTTTTAGCGAAAACTGGGAAATTTGATAGCGAGAACTTTAGGTAATTGAGTTTCAAGTAATTGAATTTGAGTGAAATGAAAATTGAAAATCTGATTTGAATACAAAGATGAGAGAAAAACCGATTAATATAAAATCGCGTGCTTTGCCTTTTAACTTTTACTGTCTGCTATTTTTATCTGTTTTTCTTGTTGTTATTTTCTTCTTATTTGTATTATTATTATATTCTTGTTTATCGTTATCTTATTGTTGCTTTTTATGGAATGTTTTTATTATCGTTACTTTTTTCTTACTAATATTATTATTATATTGTTATTTATTGCTACATTATTCTTATTTACTACAGATAACAAACCAAAAGATATGCACATAAATAATTTTGTGCAAAATTGTTATTACAAAAGAACGGTGATCGCGAATGAACTTTTGTTTCACGCAAATGAAATTCGAATATTTATAAAATTCTACACTACTGTCAAAAGATTGAAAATATCGCGGTCGAAAAGATCCTAAAAGTTATGATTCTAAGAACGAACGATCACCAGCATTAATTCCAATAGCAGTGAATTAAATTTTAAAAAATATTTCAAGCCTTCGTAGCAACCTTAAGATATTTCATTATAATAATTTGTTACGCATGAAATCCCTCACAATTTCATACATATATATGTATATATAGATTAAATATATATATAAAATATAATAAAAAAATATATATAAATATTACATTCATAATGAAGTTCTGTATTTTAGCAGTCTGGTAACGTTCACGTTGACAAAGGATTATATCTTGTAGCAGTATTTTCAGTAATAAACGTAGTAATAGGGGGCACATTAATAAGAAGCACGTTAATAAGGGGCAAGTTAGAAAAGGCCGCATTAAGAAGGGGCACGTTAGAAAGGGGCATGTTAGAAACGGCCACATTAAGAAGGGGCACGTTAAAAAGGGGCACGTTAGTAAGAGGTGCAATAATAAGGGGGACATTAAGGGGCGTATTTATAAGGGGGACATTAAGGGGCGTATTTATAAGGGGGACATTAAGGGGCGTGTTAATAAGAGGGATATTAAGGGCCGCATTAAGAAGGGGCACGTTAGTAAGAGGTGCAATAATAAGGGGGACATTAAGGGGCGTATTAATAAGGGGGTCATTAAGGGGCGTGTTAATAAGGGGGTCATTAAGGGGCGTGTTAATAAGGGACTCATTAAGGGGCGCGTTAATAAGGGGGGCATTAAGGGGCGCTGAAAAAGAAACAAAGCAGTAGCCAGAAGGGCTACTAAAATTCGATCGTCTTCCACTCTATGTAAACCCGATCAACAAACCGTGAGTGGAAGGGAATATTCTTATTTCGCAACGCTAATTTACTACTAATATTTATGAAGCAGAAAATTCTCAAAATCAAACGCGATGAGTGCATCGTTTTATAACTGCAATATCAATTAATCTATCATTAAAAAAAAAAAAAAAAATTCTGAAACTTCCCGAAATTTAATACGCAACGCTAATAAATATAAATCTACGCACTCATATTTAAGCAATACGCAACACTAATAGCGAGTGATCGCAATGCAACCATTTAGGAGGTTGCCGATCAACGATCACACTTGTACAGCTCTTGCAGCTGTATCGTGTGATCCAGGAACAGTGTCCGACAAATGCAGTCGGAGGGTTGGGGCTTTTCGTAAACGCAACTCTATTTAACAAAACGCGATCATTTCATTATCGCAACGCTAACAGGAAAAATAAATAAAACTCGCGATGGAACAATATCGCAACTCTAATTCTTAAAGTGAATTCAATGAAAATTACTATTTACTATATGAAAAAGCTACTTTAAATATTCAGGTATTGTTATTTACAATACTATAAAATTAATTAAAAATTAACATTTTTATAATTTAATTTTAAACAATAGAAGACAGGCTAAATTTTAATACGTATAGTTCTCTAAGAAATTCTAAAAATTCATAACAAAAATTGCAAAAGACAATCGCGATATCGTAATTCGCAACTCTAAAGCAAACGCGATTATCATTTTATCGCAACTCTAATTAAAACCGTGATCATTTTCTCGCCACGCTAATGAAAAGCCGCGATGTTATTTCGCAACTCTAATTCAACCCGCAATTAATTTCTCGCCACACTAATAAGAAAAATCGCGAGTGGAGGGCTGACATATTGCAGTGCAACCATTTAGGTGGTTGCAGATGAACGATCACACTTGTACAGTTCTTGTAACTGTAGCGTGTGATCCAGTATCCGACAAATGCAGTCGGAGGGTTTGGGCATTTCGTAAACGTAACTCTACTAAAGAAAACGCGATCTTTCATTATCGCAACGCTAATAGGAAAAATAAATAGAACTCGGGATGGAACAATATCGCAACGCTAATTCTTAAAGTGAATTCAATGAAAATTACTATTTACTATATGAAAAATCTACTTTAAATATTCAGGTATTGTTATTTGCAATACTATAAAATTAATTAAAAATCAACATTTTTATAATTTAATTTTAAACAATAGAAAACAGGATAAATTCTGAGACGTATATTTCTCTAAGAAATTCTAAAAATTCATAACAAAAATTGCAAAAGACAATCGCGATATCGTAATTCGCAACTCTAAAACACACGCGATTATCATTTTATCGCAACTCTAATTCAAACCGTAGTCATTTTCCCGCCACGCTAATGAAAAGCCGCCATGTTATTTCGCAACTCTAATTCAACCCGCAATTAATCTGTCGCCACACTAATAAGAAAATTCGCGATTTGCCCAATGGGACGATGGACCGATATACATCGGCCAAAAACTACTACTACTACTACTACTACTACTACTACAAACACTAAAAGCGAGCATAGTGACAAAGTAGTAACGATAATGACTTCCCATGCTCTGGATGACCCAGAGGATGGGCAGCCATTGGTAGTTGCCCTCTTGAGTGGCAGTTTGCCGGGCCTCTTCGGCTTATAGCCTCTTCTTTGTTCGAGCGCAATGCCCGCTGAAACTTAAATCTAAGCTCGAGACTTCTAAATCGCAAACAAAAAAAAACTTATAAAGGTGAAATAAAAATATAAACCGCGGAAGCTGATTGGAGTGCACATGGACTGACCAAAGATCACAGCTGTGATCGTTGCCCACTCGCATGTGCGTGCTCGAGCAATAAACGTTCGTTTCGCCCATTCGCGACCGCGACCGCGAAATTCGAAAAATCGATAGGCAAAACCAGAGACGAGAGCATGCTCTACTCGTGCCAGTTTCACCGTCGATTTTTCAAATAAATTTCCAGAAACAGGTTGGTCACGCGAAAACGCGCCTACCCGACCAGAGACTGTGCCAACCTGCCCGGCCCTACCTACTTATAATTATAACAGACACACCAGAAAGTATACTACCTAACCTACCTAGCGCTATATTTAAAAAATTGCAAAACATGCACACCAACACACTCGCTCCACGGTTCTCACACATAACACCCGGGCGCAAAGATCCTACACTAGAGAGGACGTCCCGGGACGCCTCCGACACCCGAGCTTAACATGCAACATGCACACTCTAAGGTACGTACCTTTTTCCTGAAATCGACTGACGAAGGCTAGCGACCATTGCGTAAAACGCGATAACACACGTGTGAGGGAATTATATTTTGAAAATAAATATAAGTAAAGTTGGAATTATAATTGTAATTGATAACAATATCAAGAGTGTGATTACACTTAATCGTGTGGATGATATTGTCAGAAATTGGGATTGTATCGAGACTTAAACTGAATCGATATGTGTCTCGACATTTGTAATATTTGAGGTTATAAGACATGGGAAAAAGCGACGCAATTCCACGGCCTAATAACACACACATAATGTGGAAAATACGTCGTGCACGATACACTAACACATCGTCAGTCGCTGAGAAATTATTATATTACTTAATTCTAGATCATCGTGCCCAATGTCTTTCTCCCATTCAAGTAGCACCTGGGCACGTGAATGAGGTCCTGACAATGGACACGGAAAGGGTTAAACCTGAAAATCCTGATCTAAAAAGATGATTAGTTTGTGTAATTTTTATTTAACGGATTAAGGTTCTTTGATTTTATATTTTACTACTTCGTTTCTTATCAAGTCTATTTTATTCATTTAATAGCAAACAAGTAACTGTACTTTATTAATTTAATAAATCAGAAGAAAATTGTAATATTGGAAAAAAAGAGAGCGTTAATTGAAAAAAGACTGAGATTCTATCAAGTGGAATAATTGACTCTAAATGTATTAGCAAGATAGAAATAACCTCAGGCGATCTGTTCGTCAAAGCGTATTTTCGAAAATGCACAAGCAACGTTCAAAATTATCGCTTTGATTCAAAGATCTGCCTGTCGCGAAGAGTCTTCTTGCACGTAAAATTTCACACATTTTTGTACGGGGAAAAATAAATTTCAACTCGTATTTGAAATTCTATCAAAAGTAAAATAAACTAACGTGACTTGACATTGTCACGAAAGAGAAAATTAAATCGAGGATTATGCATTGCATCGTACATTGCATGTAACCTCATCATCATTCAGCTACAATTGCATCTTTCAAAGCAACGAAATCGGAGGGTATCCGATTTCTCCACTACAAAATGCTCAAACGAGATCGCCTCAGCGTCTCATATTTCCAATAAAATTCATTGCATAAGATCAAGTAGATTTATGTCATACAGGTATATTCGTGAAGATATTTGCCATTTGCAAATATTCATACGGAATATTAACATACATATCTATAAATAACACCAATATATTCTCAAGTGTATACGTTTAACCTAATTATTACAGATCTAATCATTATAATCGCGATGTGCAAGAAGACCTATCCTAAACTAATAAATTTAAAAAAAGTTTGTTACTACTCACGAGTATAAAAAATACCCGCGGTCACTATGCTCGCAAACAATTCTACGTAATACAACCAGTCACCCGTGTCGATTTGGACCTTTCATCCTACGACATGATTGAGTGACCGGAGGAACAAAAATGCATGCGACTCACCGTTTGAAGCGAAGAAACAGAGGGCGTACCATGCTGCAGCGCCATCCCAGCGATATCATCAGGGAGATTAACATCAGACAGGAACCGTGGAAGGTCCAGTGGTGGAAATGGAGGTTATGAAAAATCTGTTACAGAATAAAACATGATGATTAATTGGAGATTATTTGAACAGTTGGAGATAATGAGAAATGGAAGTTTATTAAATTTGTATCTTTAGTGATAATAAAGATTGAAATTCTAATAAACTTTGATGAGTATAGAATGTGAAAGTCTAATATGAAAGTTAAAAATCTAAAAATTAAGAATCTCATGATTTGTGACATATGTTAGTAAATTGTTTCATAATCTGCTATTAAGACTTTAACACTTATTTTATTTTAATGAAAGAATAATCTGAGAAGATGCTAATCTGGCAAGTTTTCAATCAAATTGTATTTCTTAAATGATAATGATCAGGAACTTTAATAAGTATGCAAATTGGAACTCTAATATAAAAGTTTGAGAACAAAATATTGAGTGATTTTTGATGCGTATCAGACAGTTTTATTGTATTTTAATGTTAAAACTTGAAGACTTTATTTCAATTAAAAAGGACATTTACTGCTTTCTAAATTATCAATCATTTTTATTTCATAATTAACAATATTTCAAACAAAATATAATAAATAGAACAAATTGAAATACAATATATAAAACTACTTACATTCTTGATCTCCTGAAGAAGCTTTATCCTCTTGAGGGAAGCACTGACTCTAATACCGAGAATGAATATTCAAAAAAATATAAAACTACGTTACCGCGACCGCTTAACTTATGATCGGCGAATTTAATATAAATAAAACTATAGTGATTTTAAAATATTGAAAAGAAAATACTGCGTAGCAAACACTGACTCTACAACCGCATTGCGCGCGGTCACAAATATTCCCTGAAAATAAAGTTGTTTAATGGCGTGGTGGGTGGGGCGGGTGGGGCGGGTGGGGGGGGGAGAAGAAGCGAAACATCGTTTGGACAATTTTCTTTTTTTCGCTATCGAACGTTTATTTAGAAAATACTGCTATTTTTTTAGACTTAAAAAATTATTATTAAGAAATTGGTACGAGTATGAAAAATATTCGTTGAAAATTGTGAGATATTTCTCGATAAAAAGCAAATGCAATGAATGCAATGCAATCGTTTGCCAAAATTATACTGTTCGCTATTAGAATACATACTGTGAATTTTCGTTATTAGAATACGAAATGTACATTCCATTAATATACTATAGTCGCGTGTTATAAATATTGGAAAATATTTGCAAGAATCCAAAAGTTCGCCACTAAATATACTTAAAGAATGCTGCACAAACGAGCGCGATACAAGCTACAATGTTGCATATATTTATGACGTTAACTGTAGTAAATTTATGTAATATAAGAAAATAATTTGATTAAGTTATTAAGATTTCTATGTTTGAAAATCTGTCTACAAAAACATTCCAGTTAGAAACAATAAGATAATTTGTTAAAAATTCGTATCAAATGAGAGAATGATTTTATATATCGGAAATAGAACAATGATTTATTTAATCATTTTTACTTTCATCTTAGTATTGCAAATAATTAAGAAATTATATTTAAAATATATTTTCAAATAAACATAAATTGTATATCGAATGTTACCCATGTTCGAATAAAAAGGCAACAGCATTGTTTATACAAATAAATTAAATATTACCAAATTTCCATGAAAATTCATTGGATCGATTGTTAATCGTCGTTGCAAATATAGTAATGAAGAACCGACGCCACCAATAAGTTAGAATATATAAGAAAGCTGACGCAACATATGTTGTCGGTACGAAATCAGACGACTGAATGACTCCTTACACCTTAGTTTGAACAACTTTCGAAGTGGTGGGAGAAGCGTGAGAAAGCACAAACAGATACACAGTTAACGATTACACACAGTTACACATGATTTAACGATGAACAGAAAAACAAATGTATATATCTACAAACACATTCATCTTCTACGCAACGCTTACATTTATCTACATACAATACAATATCTACATACTACACAATGATTACATCGATTTTTCTAAACATCGTACAATAATTCGTAGCCCTACTGGCACCATTCGGTATCAAAGACATATTTATCT
Organism: Bombus soroeensis; assembly: GCA_014737365.1. Lineage (NCBI taxonomy): Eukaryota > Metazoa > Arthropoda > Insecta > Hymenoptera > Apidae > Bombus > Bombus soroeensis. Next base: position 28,515 of record JACXIL010005328.1, read on the forward strand.
AACTTGGAACAAGAGAAAGAAACTGAAGCTACTGACACTATATACAATTTCGTGTCTTGCAAAAGGAACAAGGAACGAGTCGTTGTACTAAATTGTTTTAAACGTTCTATTTTCGCGACATTAAACTTTTGAAAATATCAAACAATTATAAACTCCGAGATGCCTAAACTAATTTTCTCTTGAAACACACGTGACGTACTCCATTGCATAAAGTAACTGCAAGTTTCAGTGTGAAAGGAGAATAGATTTTTATACTTCGTTCCAAGTCAGATAAGTATCATTGTACAGAATGGGCTCACAATGCACTTGATATAGTCAGGACATGTCCAACGGTGTCCAACGGTGTCCAACGGTGTCCAACGGTGTCCAACGATGTCCCACGATGTCCCACGTTACAGTCCAGTCTAGATCATCCAAAATTCTTTTCGCGGCTTTTGGAGATCCAAACTGGACCAACGGTGTCCCACGATGTCCCACGTTGCAGTCTAGTCTGGGTCATCCAAAATTCTTTTCGCGGCTTTTGGAGATCCACACTGGACCAACGGTGTCCCACGGTGCAGTCCAGTTTAGATCATCCAAAATTCTTTTCGCGGCATTTGGAGACCCAAACTAGACCAACGGTTTCCCACGTTGCAGTCCAGTCAGGGTCATCCAAAATTCTTTTCGCGGCTTTTGGAGATCCACACTGGAC